>OY986436.1:158819066-159039066 GCA_963920525.1 Dichetophora obliterata
ACGGCCAAAACTGCATGAAATATAGCATTTTCACTGATTTGTGGGCGCAAAAGGGGGCGTTGAAACCAATTTTTCGTACAGTTACTGTCAGTAACTTCACAAACCAAAGTACCAAATTTAAGTCTTATACGACCAAAACCGTCTGAAATAAACCATTTTCATTTATTTGTGGGCGTTAAAAGGGGGCGTGGAAACCCATTTTTAGGACAGTTGTCGACAGTAACCGTACATACTAAATTACAAAATTTTAGCCATATACGACCCAATCCGACTGAAATATAAAATTTTTATTGATTTGGGGGCGGTAAAAGGGGGGTGTGGCAAATTTTTTCCTCAACCATATCGTACCTGAAACAAATCGACTGCCAAAATTTCAGGTCAATCGGTTCAGTAGTTTTGGAGTCTATAGACATCACACAGCCAGACAAACATCGTTTTGCTTTATATATATATAGATATTGATTTGTGGGCGTTAAAAGTGGGCGTGAAAACATTTATAAATTGTGTTCGTCTCTTGGAGCACCTAAACAGCAAGTTTCACTGTAAAAATGTGCAGAACTCCGGAATTGCCATGATTTCGAAAAAGTGGGCGTATTTATATAACGACCACGCCCATTTTTTGTACAGTTACCGACAGTAACCATCTGAACAAAATCACCAAATCTTAGTTTTTTACGATTGAAACCGTGAGATATTTTTCTTTTATTTTTGTTTGTGATCGATGGAGCAAATTTGGCTTGTATGGGAGGTACCACGCCCCCTTCTCCAATCGTTACGAAACCTCACAGGAACACTCTCAAGATGTGGCTTTATTTTCCCTGAAAATTTCATAAAGATCGGTTCAGCGGTTTTGGAGTCTATACGTGATATAGCCACATACCCACATACCCACATACCCACATACCCACATACCCACATACCCACATACCCACATACATACATCCATTTTTATATATATAGATTATATTATATTATATTATATTATATTATATTATATTATATTATATTATATTATATTATATTATATTATATTATATTATATTATATTATATTATATTATATTATATTATATTATATTATATTATATTATATTATATTATATTATATTATATTATATTATATTATATTTATATTATATTATATTATATTATATTATATTATATTATATTATATTATATTATATTATATTATATTATATTATATTATATTATATTATATTATATTATATTATATTATATTATATTATATTATATTATATTATATTATATTATATTATATTATATTATATTATATTATATTATATTATATTATATTATATTATATTATATTATATTATATTATATTATATTATATTATATTATATTATATTATATTATATTATATTATATTATATTATATTATATTATATTATATTATATTATATTATATTATATTATATTATATTATATTATATTATATTATATTATATTATATTATATTATATTATATTATATTATATTATATTATATTATATTATATTATATTATATTATATTATATTATATTATATTATATTATATTATATTATATTATATAATTATATTATATTATATTATATTATATTATATTATATTATATTATATTATATTATATTATATTATATTATATTATATTATATTATATTATATTATATTATATTATATTATATTATATTATATTATATTATATTATATTATATTATATTATATTATATTATATTATATTATATTATATTATATTATATTATATTATATTATATTATTATATTATATTATATTATATTATATTATATTATATTATATTATATTATATTATATTATATTATATTATATTATATTATATTATATTATATTATATTATATTATATTATATTATATTATATTATATTATATTATATTATATTATATTATATTATATTATATTATATTATATTATATTATATTATATTATATTATATTATATTATATTATATTATATTATATTATATTATATTATATTATATTATATTATATTATATTATATTATATTATATTATATTATATTATATTATATTATATTATATTATATTATATTATATTATATTATATTATATTATATTATATTATATTATATTATATTATATTATATTATATTATATTATATTATATTATATTATATTATATTATTGGGGGTTGGAATTAATTTTAAGGGTTTTTTTCGGTTTTTGAGCATTTATTTAGAAACAACGGTACAATGTATATTATTCAAAGTATTGTCCATCGTTAGCTACAACATTTTCCCATCTTTCTGGCAGCATATGGATTCCGCGCCGGAAGAACGATTCGTCTTTTGAGGCAATCCACGAATCGACCCATTTTTTGGTATCCTCGTAAGAAGTGAAGCGCTGCTCAGCCAAGCCATGCGTCATCGATCTGAATAGGTGGTAGTCGGAAGGGGCTATGTCTGGGCTATAAGGCGGGTGGGGTAGCACATCCCAATTCAGCGCCTCCAACGTTTCCTTGACGGTTCTTGCAACATGTGGCCGTGCGTTGTCATGTTGAAAAACCACTTTGTCGTGTCTTTTGGTATATTCCGGCCGTTTAACCTTTAATGCTCGGCTCAATTGCATCAATTGTTGTTGGTAGCGTTCCCCAGTGATGGTTTCGTTAGGTTTTAGCAGCTTATAGTACACGACACCCTTCTGATCCCACCAAATACACAGCATAAGCTTGGCGCCATGAATATTCGGCTTGGCCCTCGATGTTGATGCATGGCCGGGTGGTCCCCACGATTTTTTTCGCTTAGGATTATCGTAATGGATCCACTTTTCATCGCCAGTGACAATACGATGCAAAAAAATCTTTCTTTTATGCCGTTGAAGCAGTTGTTCGCACATGCAAAATCGCCGTTCAACGTCTCTCGGCTTCAACTGGTACGGCACCCAATTTCCTTGCTTTTGAATCATTCCCATGGCCTTCAAGCGTTTGCCGACCGTTGATAAGTCGACTCCCAATGATTCTGACAATTCTTGAAGGGTTTGACACGGGTCTTCATCGAGCAAATCCTCCAATTCCTCATCTTCAAACTTTTTCGGCTGGCCCAACCCGCTCTTTGTCTTCCGTATCAAAATCACCACTTTTAAACCGACGGAACCAGTACTCACAAGTACAAATCGATGGATCATAGTCCCCGTAAGCCTCAGTAAGCGTGCGTTGTGCTTCAACCGCTTTTTTCTTCAAATGGAAGCACAAAAGTAAACCTTCCCGCAAATTGCGTTTTGTTGGAACGAAAGTCGACATGTTCACAGGGAAAAAAATATATATTGTTTACACTTCAGTGGAATGACACATACTAAAAAATGAAGCTTAGACAATGTGCTTTGAAATGAATATAGTCACAGGTGTGCCCGATGCGATCTATTGATAGTTACGCCATCTCTTAGAAAACCTTTAAAACTAATTCCAACCCCCAATATATTATATTATATTATATTATATTATATTATATTATATTATATTATATTATATTATATTATATTATATTATATTATATTATATTATATTATATTATATTATATTATATTATATTATATTATATTATATTATATTATATTATATTATATTATATTATATTATATTATATTATATTATATTATATTATATTATATTATATTATATATATTATATTATATTATATTATATTATATTATATTATATTATATTATATTATATTATATTATATTATATTATATTATATTATATTATATTATATTATATTATATTATATTATATTATATTATATTATATTATATTATATTATATTATATTATATTATATTATATTATATTATATTATATTATATTATATTATATTATATTATATTATATTATATTATATTATATTATATTATATTATATTATATTATATTATATTATATTATATTATATTATATTATATTATATTATATTATATTATATTATATTATATTATATTATATTATATTATATTATATTATATTATATTATATTATATTATATTATATTATATTATATTATATTATATTATATTATATTATATTATATTATATTATATTATATTATATTATATTATATTATATTATATTATATTATATTATATTATATTATATTATATTATATTATATTATATTATATTATATTATATTATATTATATTATATTATATTATATTATATTATATTATATTATATTATATTATATTATATTATATTATATTATATTATATTATATTATATTATATTATATTATATTATATTATATTATATTATATTATATTATATTATATTATATTATATTATATTATATTATATTATATTATATTATATTATATTATATTATATTATATTATATTATATTATATTATATTATATTATATTATATTATATTATATTATATTATATTATATTATATTATATTATATTATATTATATTATATTATATTATATTATATTATATTATATTATATTATATTATATTATATTATATTATATTATATTATATTATATTATATTATATTATATTATATTATATTATATTATATTATATTATATTATATTATATTATATTATATTATATTATATTATATTATATTATATTATATTATATTATATTATATTATATTATATTATATTATATTATATTATATTATATTATATTATATTATATTATATTATATTATATTATATTATATTATATTATATTATATTATTATATTATATTATATTATATTATATTATATTATATTATATTATATTATATTATATTATATTATATTATATTATATTATATTATATTATATTATATTATATTATATTATATTATATTATATTATATTATATTATATTATATTATATTATATTATATTATATTATATTATATTATATTATATTATATTATATTATATTATATTATATTATATTATATTATATTATATTATATTATATTATATTATATTATATTATATTATATTATATTATATTATATTATATTATATTATATTATATTATATTATATTATATTATATTATATTATATTATATTATATTATATTATATTATATTATATTATATTATATTATATTATATATATTATATTATATTATATTATATTATATTATATTATATTATATTATATTATATTATATTATATTATATTATATTATATTATATTATATTATATTATATTATATTATATTATATTATATTATATTATATTATATTATATTATATTATATTATATTATATTATATTATATTATATTATATTATATTATATTATATTATATTATATTATATTATATTATATTATATTATATTATATTATATTATATTATATTATATTATATTATATTATATTATATTATATTATATTATATTATATTATATTATATTATATTATATTATATTATATTATATTATATTATATTATATTATATTATATTATATTATATTATATTATATTATATTATATTATATTATATTATATTATATTATATTATATTATATTATATTATATTATATTATATTATATTATATTATATTATATTATATTATATTATATTATATTATATTATATTATATTATATTATATTATATTATATTATATTATATTATATTATATTATATTATATTATATTATATTATATTATATTATATTATATTATATTATATTATATTATATTATATTATATTATATTATATTATATTATATTATATTATATTATATTATTTATATTATATTATATTATATTATATTATATTATATTATATTATATTATATTATATTATATTATATTATATTATATTATATTATATTATATTATATTATATTATATTATATTATATTATATTATATTATATTATATTATATTATATTATATTATATTATATTATATTATATTATATTATATTATATTATATTATATTATATTATATTATATTATATTATATTATATTATATTATATTATATTATATTATATTATATTATATTATATTATATTATATTATATTATATTATATTATATTATATTATATTATATTATATTATATTATATTATATTATATTATATTATATTATATTATATTATATTATATTATATTATATTATATTATATTATATTATATTATATTATATTATATTATATTATATTATATTATATTATATTATATTATATTATATTATATTATATTATATTATATTATATTATATTATATTATATTATATTATATTATATTATATTATATTATATTATATTATATTATATTATATTATATTATATTATATTATATTATATTATATTATATTATATTATATTATATTATATTATATTATATTATATTATATTATATTATATTATATTATATTATATTATATTATATTATATTATATTATATTATATTATATTATATTATATTATATTATATTATATTATATTATATTATATTATATTATATTATATTATATTATATTATATTATATTATATTATATTATATTATATTATATTATTATATTATATTATATTATATTATATTATATTATATTATATTATATTATATTATATTATATTATATTATATTATATTATATTATATTATATTATATTATATTATATTATATTATATTATATTATATTATATTATATTATATTATATTATATTATATTATATTATATTATATTATATTATATTATATTATATTATATTATATTATATTATATTATATTATATTATATTATATTATATTATATTATATTATATTATATTATATTATATTATATTATATTATATTATATTATATTATATTATATTATATTATATTATATTATATTATATTATATTATATTATATTATATTATATTATATTATATTATATTATATTATATTATATTATATTATATTATATTATATTATATTATATTATATTATATTATATTATATTATATTATATTATATTATATTATATTATATTATATTATATTATATTATATTATATTATATTATATTATATTATATTATATTATATTATATTATATTATATTATATTATATTATATTATATTATATTATATTATATTATATTATATTATATTATATTATATTATATTATATTATATTATATTATATTATATTATATTATATTATATTATATTATATTATATTATATTATATTATATTATATTATATTATATTATATTATATTATATTATATTATATTATATTATATTATATTATATTATATTATATTATATTATATTATATTATATTATATTATATTATATTATATTATATTATATTATATTATATTATATTATATTATATTATATTATATTATATTATATTATATTATATTATATTATATTATATTATATTATATTATATTATATTATATTATATTATATTATATTATATTATATTATATTATATTATATTATATTATATTATATTATATTATATTATATTATATTATATTATATTATATTATATTATATTATATTATATTATATTATATTATATTATATTATATTATATTATATTATATTATATTATATTATATTATATTATATTATATTATATTATATTATATTATATTATATTATATTATATTATATTATATTATATTATATTATATTATATTATATTATATTATATTATATTATATTATATTATATTATATTATATTATATTATATTATATTATATTATATTATATTATATTATATTATATTATATTATATTATATTATATTATATTATATTATATTATATTATATTATATTATATTATATTATATTATATTATATTATATTATATTATATTATATTATATTATATTATATTATATTATATTATATTATATTATATTATATTATATTATATTATATTATATTATATTATATTATATTATATTATATTATATTATATTATATTATATTATATTATATTATATTATATTATATTATATTATATTATATTATATTATATTATATTATATTATATTATATTATATTATATTATATTATATTATATTATATTATATTATATTATATTATATTATATTATATTATATTATATTATATTATATTATATTATATTATATTATATTATATTATATTATATTATATTATATTATATTATATTATATTATATTATATTATATTATATTATATTATATTATATTATATTATATTATATTATATTATATTATATTATATTATATTATATTATATTATATTATATTATATTATATTATATTATATTATATTATATTATATTATATTATATTATATTATATTATATTATATTATATTATATTATATTATATTATATTATATTATATTATATTATATTATATTATATTATATTATATTATATTATATTATATTATATTATATTATATTATATTATATTATATTATATTATATTATATTATATTATATTATATTATATTATATTATATTATATTATATTATATTATATTATATTATATTATATTATATTATATTATATTATATTATATTATATTATATTATATTATATTATATTATATTATATTATATTATATTATATTATATTATATTATATTATATTATATTATATTATATTATATTATATTATATTATATTATATTATATTATATTATATTATATTATATTATATTATATTATATTATATTATATTATATTATATTATATTATATTATATTATATTATATTATATTATATTATATTATATTATATTATATTATATTATATTATATTATATTATATTATATTATATTATATTATATTATATTATATTATATTATATTATATTATATTATATTATATTATATTATATTATATTATATTATATTATATTATATTATATTATATTATATTATATTATATTATATTATATTATATTATATTATATTATATTATATTATATTATATTATATTATATTATATTATATTATATTATATTATATTATATTATATTATATTATATTATATTATATTATATTATATTATATTATATTATATTATATTATATTATATTATATTATATTATATTATATTATATTATATTATATTATATTATATTATATTATATTATATTATATTATATTATATTATATTATATTATATTATATTATATTATATTATATTATATTATATTATATTATATTATATTATATTATATTATATTATATTATATTATATTATATTATATTATATTATATTATATTATATTATATTATATTATATTATATTATATTATATTATATTATATTATATTATATTATATTATATTATATTATATTATATTATATTATATTATATTATATTATATTATATTATATTATATTATATTATATTATATTATATTATATTATATTATATTATATTATATTATATTATATTATATTATATTATATTATATTATATTATATTATATTATATTATATTATATTATATTATATTATATTATATTATATTATATTATATTATATTATATTATATTATATTATATTATATTATATTATATTATATTATATTATATTATATTATATTATATTATATTATATTATATTATATTATATTATATTATATTATATTATATTATATTATATTATATTATATTATATTATATTATATTATATTATATTATATTATATTATATTATATTATATTATATTATATTATATTATATTATATTATATTATATTATATTATATTATATTATATTATATTATATTATATTATATTATATTATATTATATTATATTATATTATATTATATTATATTATATTATATTATATTATATTATATTATATTATATTATATTATATTATATTATATTATATTATATTATATTATATTATATTATATTATATTATATTATATTATATTATATTATATTATATTATATTATATTATATTATATTATATTATATTATATTATATTATATTATATTATATTATATTATATTATATTATATTATATTATATTATATTATATTATATTATATTATATTATATTATATTATATTATATTATATTATATTATATTATATTATATTATATTATATTATATTATATTATATTATATTATATTATATTATATTATATTATATTATATTATATTATATTATATTATATTATATTATATTATATTATATTATATTATATTATATTATATTATATTATATTATATTATATTATATTATATTATATTATATTATATTATATTATATTATATTATATTATATTATATTATATTATATTATATTATATTATATTATATTATATTATATTATATTATATTATATTATATTATATTATATTATATTATATTATATTATATTATATTATATTATATTATATTATATTATATTATATTATATTATATTATATTATATTATATTATATTATATTATATTATATTATATTATATTATATTATATTATATTATATTATATTATATTATATTATATTATATTATATTATATTATATTATATTATATTATATTATATTATATTATATTATATTATATTATATTATATTATATTATATTATATTATATTATATTATATTATATTATATTATATTATATTATATTATATTATATTATATTATATTATATTATATTATATTATATTATATTATATTATATTATATTATATTATATTATATTATATTATATTATATTATATTATATTATATTATATTATATTATATTATATTATATTATATTATATTATATTATATTATATTATATTATATTATATTATATTATATTATATTATATTATATTATATTATATTATATTATATTATATTATATTATATTATATTATATTATATTATATTATATTATATTATATTATATTATATTATATTATATTATATTATATTATATTATATTATATTATATTATATTATATTATATTATATTATATTATATTATATTATATTATATTATATTATATTATATTATATTATATTATATTATATTATATTATATTATATTATATTATATTATATTATATTATATTATATTATATTATATTATATTATATTATATTATATTATATTATATTATATTATATTATATTATATTATATTATATTATATTATATTATATTATATTATATTATATTATATTATATTATATTATATTATATTATATTATATTATATTATATTATATTATATTATATTATATTATATTATATTATATTATATTATATTATATTATATTATATTATATTATATTATATTATATTATATTATATTATATTATATTATATTATATTATATTATATTATATTATATTATATTATATTATATTATATTATATTATATTATATTATATTATATTATATTATATTATATTATATTATATTATATTATATTATATTATATTATATTATATTATATTATATTATATTATATTATATTATATTATATTATATTATATTATATTATATTATATTATATTATATTATATTATATTATATTATATTATATTATATTATATTATATTATATTATATTATATTATATTATATTATATTATATTATATTATATTATATTATATTATATTATATTATATTATATTATATTATATTATATTATATTATATTATATTATATTATATTATATTATATTATATTATATTATATTATATTATATTATATTATATTATATTATATTATATTATATTATATTATATTATATTATATTATATTATATTATATTATATTATATTATATTATATTATATTATATTATATTATATTATATTATATTATATTATATTATATTATATTATATTATATTATATTATATTATATTATATTATATTATATTATATTATATTATATTATATTATATTATATTATATTATATTATATTATATTATATTATATTATATTATATTATATTATATTATATTATATTATATTATATTATATTATATTATATTATATTATATTATATTATATTATATTATATTATATTATATTATATTATATTATATTATATTATATTATATTATATTATGTTATATTATATTATATTATATTATATTATATTATATTATATTATATTATATTATATTATATTATATTATATTATATTATATTATTACGTTCATATTATAATATTATATAAATTAAATTGATATAATTAATCTTTGCTTATTCATATTTATGCCGTTACTTGCTATGATCCCTTTCGCTGTGAGTGACTACGATAGAACTCAAATTAAAACTATGTTCGAAGGGTGGAGGTACCTTCGCTTCAGATAACTACGTTTTGATCTTAGAGTAAACAACGTTCGAAGGGTGAGTACACCTTCGCTTAATATAACTACAGTAGAAAGGCTATGAGAGTTCTAATCCAAAAACGCGTGTATTTTCTTATGGGCCTCCAAATTCACAAAATTGTGAGGTGCAGCGCAGTCGGCGTCGTACGATCGGTCAAGTTTGCCGATAGTAGGGTGGCTGAAGCGTGTTGTTGTTGTTGCAAATTGGCGATAAGCATGCAAGATGTACGGACGGAGGGATAGCTAGGGGGGTATGATTGGTCAAGCTTGCTGAAGTAGGATAGCTGAAGCGTGTTGTTGTCGTTATGAATTGGAGATAAGCATGCAATATAGGCAGATGGACGGACGGACGGATAGATGTTGTTGCTATAAATCAAAACCGCAAGTTTAAGCTATGGAAACAGTGCAGGAGTAAAATATTTTTTATCTTTCCTATATTTTAATATAATATGTTTATGAATTTAAGTACACTCAAAAATTTCAAGTTAAAGGTGATAAGCAGCCTTCAGCTTCATAGTAAGCAAAATAAGCGGACCTAAAACCGCAAGTTTAAGATAAGGAAACAGTGAAGAAGAAAAATATTTTTTATTTTTTCCCACGCTTGTTTAATATGTTTATGAATATAAGAACCCATAAAAATTTCAAGTTAAGGATGTTAAGTCCAAGCTTCATAGTAAGCATAATAAGCGGACACAAAACCGCAAGTTTAAGATAAGGAAACAGTGTAGAAGTCTAATATTTTTCTATGCTTGTTTAATATAATATGTTTATGAATTTAAGTCGCTACAAATTTCAAGTTAAAGATGATAAGGCCAAGCTTCATAGTAAGCATAATAAGCGGACACAAAACCACAAGTTTAAGATAAGAGTGAAGTGCTATGTTGTTGTCGAAATTATAAATAAGCATGAAACATATTAACTCATAAAAGATATAGTTGAGCGGATATATACTATATGTGGGCTAGTAGTTCAGAACTGGTGGAATGTGGTTAGGTAGTTAAAGTGCTATGTTGTTGTTGAAATTGAAGATAAGGATTTAAGAATAATTTATTATTTGAGAACGTATATAAATGATTGAGTCCAGAGTATTTCATTCATTCGATATTTGATCAGCAACATAAATTGTTTAATCATATTTCTGGAAGACTATCTGAATAATTCAAAATGAGTGCACGCGTCAACGAAATTTTAGTAAACGTGAAAGCATTATACGAAAATGCGCAAAAGAATCGTGAGCTAGTTATGCCGAGTATAAAAGAGTGCTCATCGCTCCTCATTTCCCTTCGGGGTATTTTACGATGGGCAACAAATGTTGGAACAAAGCAGTGTGCTACATGTGCCATAGGACTGATTCAAGGCTATCGCACGCAGTTGAAGAAGCTCAACGCTTTTACTGGTGCAGGTCTTTCCCGAACGGGTAACAGATCGAATTGGGCTTCTATTCGAATTCGATGGGAAGAAATCGAGTCAACATTTGGTGGACGGTAAGTTAAATTTTTAAATAATTTCATTACCATATTATTTATGTTGATTTTATATAAAATATTAATTTAAACCCTATTTTAATTTTCAGAGTACGTACCGGCATTATCATTAATTTAATGCATAAAGATCCCCAGAATTTCTTGGCAGATTGTGTAGATCTCTTCCAGCGCACCGTTAAAAAATCCTTAGCGAAATTTACGTCTCTTAAGGTAAATACAATATTTTGTGGTGAATTTCGAGTTACTAGAGCTAATGAAGAAATTAGTGACTTGAAATTCATGAACACGAAAAATGTTGCTATTTACCGGGACACGGATATTAGAGCTTGGTTTTTTGAACATGTTCAAAATGCAATTTTGACAAAGCTGGAAGAGTTCCAAGAACGGGATAGTGGATGGGCGTTGGCTGCAGTCGTTAACTTGGCAGTGAACATTAACAAATACACGCCACAGCTAGGATCGTCATATATCCCGCTACCACCACAAATTCATAGCAAGAAAGCATGCGTTAATGTAAAAAATGATGACAACGCATGTTTTGCTTGGGCAATCATATCTGCTCTGCATCCAGCGAATGCACATACGGAACGCATGTCAATGTATCCGAATTATCGGGATTTATTAAATTTAACAAATATTGTATTCCCAATGACGATGAGATAGATCCCGTATGATTGGATCCCAAATAAATAAAATGGAATGTCACATAAATCTCCTGATGGTGCAGAGCAGATATCAGAATGAAGTTAATGATGATGATAACAACAACAACATCGCTGGTAATGGCGATGGTAGACGAAATGATGATGTACCAGTCACATACCGTTATGTGTGGATAAAAAGCCTTTCACGGCTTTTATCTAACCAATTATCAGCACATAATGGGTGCAAATATTTTTGTGATAGATGTTTGCACTACTTCCACTCAGCACTCAAGTTGGAGCAGCACACCGAGGACTGCAGCAGACTAAACAACTGCAAAATAAGGATGCCGACAGAAGCTGAGAAGGAGGTTTGCTTCAAAAATTTTAAAAATAAGGTTATGACCCCATTTATGGTATATGCCGATTTGGAATGCATTTTGGCAAAGTCCATTGTTGGAAATGCATACCAGAAGCATATACCATATAGTGTGGGTTTTTATGTTAAGTGTGCGTATGACCCCACGTTATCGTTTTATAAAAGCTATCGTGGGGCAGATTGTATTGCATGGTTCATTTCGGAGCTAAATAATTTTGCCGAAGATGTTGAAACTGTCTTCCCTCTGATGGATGACATGTCTGTTGAGCAAGTTCAAAGTTTTGCTATCGCCAACACATGTCACATATGTGAGAAAGCCTTCACCAATGATGATGTCAAGGTACGCGATCATTGTCATCTTACCGGTGTTTATCGAGGCCCAGCGCATGAGGGGTGTAATATAAACTTCAAAGACTCGCACACAATACCCATAATTTTTCATAATCTCACCGGTTATGACTCACATTTCATTTTTAAAAATTTAGCTACAGATTTAAAGGGACGCATTGACCTTCTATCAATAAACAGGGAACGTTACATTTCATTTACAAAACGACTGGACGAATACGTAATAAAATATCGGTTTATTGACTCATTCAGATTCATGGCGAGTAGCTTAGATACTTTAGCTTCACATCTACCAAATTTCAATATTCTAAAATCGGAGTTTAAAAATTTAAATGATGAACAATTAAATTTGCTGACACGTAAGGGTGTCTTTCCATATGACTACTGCGATGATGCAGTTAAATTTTCGGAAACATCATTACCCGATATTACACATTTCTACAATAAACTTACTGATACAAACATCCGCCCAGAGGATTATGCTCATGCACAAAAAGTCTGGGCGGAATTAAATATTAATAATTTGGGTGAATATTCAGACATTTACTTGAAAACTGACGTGTTACTTTTATCTGATATTTTCGAACAATTTCGCACAAGTTGCCATAAAACGTATGGTCTAGATCCCGCACATTATTTCACTCTACCCGGTTATACATGGGATGCAATGCTTAAGCATACTGATATAACTCTTGAGCTATTGACGGATATTGATATGCTCATGTTTGTAGAGCGAGGTATTCGTGGGGGTCCTAGCCAGTATACTAAGCGTAACAATAAATACATGACTGATTACAATGAGGCTCAACCATCCAAATTCTTAATGTATTATGACATTAATAATCAGTATGGTTGGGCCATGTCTCAATTTCTCCCCCACAGTGAGTTTCATTGGCTGTCAGATTTTCTAAATTTTAATGTTGAGACTATAGCTGACGATTCAGATGTAGTATATATTCTCGAGGTAGATTTAGAGTATCCAATTAATCTCCACGATTACCATAAAGATCTCCCCTTTTGCCCAGATCATATTACACCTCCAGGATCAAAGCAGAAAAAACTGTTGGCAACTTTGGGTGGTAGCGTGAGATATATTATTCACTACAGAAATCTAAAGCAGGCTTTGAAATATGGATTAAGGCTATCTAAAATTAATAAAATTTTGAAATTTAGACAATCTGCATGGTTGAAGCCATATATCGATCTAAACACGAGTCTTCGAACAGCAGCTAAAAATGAGTTTGAGAAGAACCTTTTCAAACTAATGAATAATGCTGTATTCGGAAAAACTATGGAAAATATACGTAAACACAGTGTTGTTAAATTGGTAACGAGTTGTTTAGGTCGATATGGTGCCGAAGCCCTTATTTCTAAACCTGAATTTAAAGCCTCAACAATATTTGGCGAAAATTTGATGGCAATTGAACTCAATAAAACTGAAATATACTTCAATAAACCCATTTATGTTGGTATGTGCATCCTTGATTTAGCCAAAACAACCATTTATGATTTTCATTATGGCTACATGGCTCCTCAATTTGGTTCCGATTGTAGCATTTGCTATACTGATACCGATTCGCTAATTTATGAGGTAGCTTGTAAAGACTTGTATGAGGTCATCAAACGCGATTGCTTTATACACTTTGACACAAGCGACTACCCAATTGAAAACGTGTGGGGTATTCCTCAAGTCAATAAAAAAGTTTTGGGTCTCATGAAAGATGAGAATAATGGCAGTATTATGACTGAATTTGTAGGGCTCCGCTCAAAAATGTATGCGATACGGGTAGAGGGCGAAGATTCAACAAAAAAATCGAAAGGTATAAAAAGAAACATAGTCAAGACTAAAATAACGTTTAATGACTATGTTGATTGCCTTGAAAACAACGTTGAAAAGACAGTTCAGCAAAATTTGATTCAGTCGCGGAAACATGAAGTAAGCTCAATCGTACAATCAAAAATTTCATTAAGCCCTCACGATAATAAGCGATTTTTGGTTGCAAATAGTAATGAGACATTACCGTGGGGTCATTTCAGCATTATGGATTAAAAATAATATTACTTTAAGAATAAATGTTTATTTTTAAGATTTTGAATTGTTAAAGATATATGATTAAGAAGAAGAAAAAAAAATAAAATTTTTATAACGTTGTACAAAATATATTTATTTTATTTTTTAAAACTTTACCCTGCTGTTGGAATTTTATAATAATCTCTAGTATGGGTAAGTATCTGATGTTGATGATGGTTATGATGACTTACAATGAAACAAAATGGATTTTAAGTATTTTATTTTTTTCTTTATTCTTTCAGCCTATTTTCGAAAACAAAAATTTCAAACATAAATGTCCACAATTAATTGTGTTAAAATTTTGATATCTATTATAATTATAGTTTATACCTTTCCCTAAATATTTTATTATTTTCTTTGGTGGTTGTAAATTCCCAAAGCTGTCAAAATATTCAATTTGATTATTGTTTTTCCAGTATGCTACCCAATGTGTGCCGGGACCCTTTGATGTATCGAGATTAATTATCCCGCACTCTTTTTTAAATGGTTTGCTTGGAAGAGTATCACACATAAACACTCCTCTAAAATTTGGAATATCTATCGCATATTTTCTTATATCTACATCGGTAAGGGCTCTTTTAGGTAGCTGCATTAAAAATTTTGTTGATAAGGCTTTAAATATAATCCAAACCCCTTTTTATATGGTTTTAGGAACATGCCTTTTCCCATTGCAATAGCTTCCATTTTACTATTATGTCGTTTTGCTTCATTTTACTGCTCTTTTCCTGTTTTTACTGCATTGATTGCTTTTGTAATACCAGATACTCCACCAGCTAGACCCCCAAGTGCGCCCAGGGCAGCGAATATAGGTGCAAGCGGGAGAAAACCTCCAGATTTAGGTAGCGGTATTACTCGAGGAGTCTTAATCAGAGATTTTTTCCCTTTAAAAATATTGTTTACAACTTTTCTTGAAATTTTAACTGCATCATCCAAGTTTTTAGTTTTCCTAATTCGCATTTTAGCACTTTTTAGGGCGTGTCTAAATAGGCGATGTCCATTTACTTGAGGAGATCTCGCCGTTTTACTGGTAGCGTTACCCAGTCCAAATTTTGTCTTTGCTTTCATTGCGTTAGTAACAAGCGATTTTTCAGCAATACTACTATCACTTGCGGTAACTCTATGCCAAGCTTTTTCAGACAAGATTCTATCAGCAATATGCCTTTTTTCCAAATCTTTCGTGTTTGAGTATAATATATCGTGTTGTCTGCAAGCAGCATCCAAAAGAGTGATTTCTAGGTCGCCTCTAGCTAATCGCTTCTTTAATTTAGTACCGGGTCCACAAAACTGATATCCAGGTAAATGCAGTTCAATGGGAAGTTTATCGATTAAATTATTGATTAATTGAAGGATAGACTAAGACTGATTGTCTTTTTATAAATAATTGTCATTAGTATTTATTCTTTTCCAAGTAAAGGTTGAATGGAAAGTGAATTAAAATTAATAAAAGGACCCGATTATATATGAAAACAATTAGTAGTTTACAATATGCGATTCCGAAAACAACATAAGTCGATTAACGTAAAGAATATTGATTCAAAGTTAAATTCATCAAATAGAACACGTCACAGCTCATTATTGCCGAACTCTATTCGCGGTCTTATTGTTGGACCTTCAAACTGTGGGAAAACAAATGTGATGATTAGCCTTATTGAAAGTCCTAATGGCCTGAAATTTCAAAGTATTTACTTATACTCAAAGTCGGCACAGCAACCGAAATACCAATACTTGGAGCGTCTAATTAAACCTATTAAGGGGATACATTTTTCGTCATTTTCTAATAATGATGACGTCATATCTCCAGACGAAGTGCAGCCCAACTTAATATTTATATATGATGATGTAGCTTGTGAGAAACAAAATCACATACGCTCATACTTCTGCATGGGACGCCACAAGGATGTTGATAGCTTTTACTTATGTCAAACTTACACACGTATACCAAAACACCTAATTCGCGATAATGCTAATATGATTATAATATTTAAACAGGATGAGATGAATATAAAACACATTTATAGCGATCATGTTGGTTCTGATATGTCTTTTAAGACATTTCATGACTTATGTTCAAAGTGTTGGAAAGAAAACTATAGCTTTCTAGTTATAAACAAGGATAATCCCTTAAATAATGGGCGTTATAGGAAAGGATTCGATGTTTTTATTAGTCTATAAAAGGAAACAGTATAGATATTTTAAAATCAGTACAACAAATGCTGCTTAACGGACAACATTAAACAGCCAACTGCTTAACTGATAACACTAAACAGCTAACTGCTAAACAGCTAACTGCTAACTGCTAAACAGCTAACTGCTAAACAGCTAACTGATAACTGCTAAACAGCTAACCGCTAAATAGCTAACTGCTAACAGCCAACTGTTAAACTGGGCTATACTGTTAAACAGGAAACCGTTAAACTGGGCTATACTGTTAAACAGCCAACTGCTAAACTGGGCTATACTGTTACACAGGAAACTACTAAATACACCAACTATCAATATGAATAAAAATCCAAATCTAGTGAGCAATCTTATTAAAACTAGAAATATTTTAAAAAGGAAATATAAAAGTCTTCAGCTCGGAGAAGCAGCAAATGATGAGCTCTTAGAAAAAACTTTTGAGCCAATATCAAAACCATTAAAAGAAATAATTCAATCGGCTAATAGCAAGAGAACCATATTAAAAAATGAAAAATATTCGGATAACTCTTTTAAGGATAATAAAGTTACTACCAGCACACCACTTAAAAAGAGCAGGCATGATAATAATACATTTTCTCCAAGCCTTGATAGAAAGGAAATCGATAAAAGTTTATCCACGTTTAAGTCATTTGATGCTGATAATGACGCTGATGATGATGATACTCATGATGATGATAATGCTGATAATGATTTGGAAAATAATGATGACACCATTGCAATAAGTCGTGATCAAAGTATTCAATTCAATTTATCAAGAGTTCATTTAAAAAAATTCGATAAAGTCTATGGTCCTCACAAGGATAAAAATCAGATATGGCGATTAGGTAATGAACCAATTACTTTTGATTCAACCAATGTAAATGTAGGTAACTCACAATGGCCCTTCACACCAGGCTTATATGAACTATTAGTTTACAAGGAACCAATCAGTTTTAATGACTCAGATTTAAATACTTATAAACAAATATTAGAGATGACTAATGCTCATAAACGAAATAACAGCATAAATGGACAAATTAATGGAAATCGTTCGAAAAAATATACAACGATTATTAGAAAACTATTTAAAGAAATAGTTCATAGAGGCGAAGGTTTGATGAAGTTGAGTACAAAAAAATCAAATTATATATATTGGGATGACCCCAACGAGTTGGTTGATAGATTGCGTCTTTTAATAGCATCATCAATAGCTGGTCACTCGAATCATAATAATGAAATAGTCTCAATTATTGAGGAGCTGAGAGAAGCAAAGATAATTGTATAAATAGACTACAAAATATAGCATAATCAATATTCATAATATGCCTATCGACAAGTTTGGACATTATATGGGTAGCTCTGAGAGATATCAAAACCCACACACCAAGATTCATTTAGATAGCGATCGTCATTTCAACTTCAACTCACGTAGAATAAAAAATATTGCTAATCCTGTATTGGAAAACGATGCTGTGAATAAAATTTATTTAAAAAGCTATTTTGAAGAAATAAAGAAACAATTGAATACATTTTATATGGAGAAAACTACGGAAGCCGAGGTTCGTTTTCATGAATTAATACAACAACAAAACACATCGCTTACGACAAAACTTGCAGGCTTGGAAGCAATGATAAATAAATCAACGCAGGCTCTTACGCATAAAATTTATGTAGCCGAAGAGCGTCTTTTAAGAAAAATAAAAGGCTATTACGAGTTTTTGAACGAGAAAGTAAACCGTGTTGAAAGAAATTCGCCAACTGAAGCTCTAAAACGTGTATGGTCTAAGGTTGCAGATAGAGACGGCGAGGTAGAAGCTCTTAAACGAGTAAAACCAAATGAAGCCATTAGAAATGGAGAGACAAGCAGTGGTGCAGGAGCTTCATAAGCAAGCACGCAGAAATTTTATTCGACGACACGTGGTAACCAAGGGTATAGACGATCTTTGGCAAGCAGATCTTGTTGAAATGGGCGCTTATTCAAAGTACAACAAAGGCTATCGGTTTATTTTAACAGTAATAGATACATTTTCAAAGTTTGCTTGGATTGTTCCCGTAAAATCCAAAGGTAGTGAAGATATTACTAATGCAATGATATCCGTTTTTTCACCAAAGAGGAGCCCAAAAAACTTGCAAACAGATAATGGCAAAGAGTTTTATAATAAAACATTTCAAAACCTGATTAAAAAACATAATATTAATCACTTTTCTACATATAGCATCATGAAAGCCTCTATTGTAGAACGATTTAATAGGACCATAAAAGGTATGATGTGGAAAAAATTTAGCTTACAGGGGAATTATCAATGGATAAACATTTATAAAGATTTAATTGATGAATATAATAACAAAAAGCATAGAACCATTGGAATGGCTCCAAAGTCGGTCAACACAAGAAATGAAGGTTCTATACTAAAACAAGCTTATAATCACCCTAAAATTTTTAAAAAAGGTAAACTAAAAATTGGCGACCACGTTCGAATTAGCAAATATAAGCATATTTTTGCAAAAGGATATACTCCAAACTGGACAACTGAAGTTTTTAAAATTCGCTCCATACGAAACACAAACCCTGTAACATATTTATTAGACGACTATAAAGGAAACCCAATTCTTGGCGGATTCTATGAACATGAAGTAATGAAGACACATTTTCCGAATACGTACTTGATTGAAAAGGTTATTAAAACAAAGGGGCAGCAAGCTTACGTTAAATGGTTAGGATTTTCCAGCCATCATAATTCTTGGATTAATAAAGATGAACTAAAACACCTAAAATAATAAAGATAAATATCTATACTTAATAAAAAAAACATTCTATTTTTTAATAATGAAAATTTGATTGGCTTTTTATTGAAATTTTATTTTAAAAAATTTTTAAGTTGATTCTTTAAAATACGTTTTTTTCTACAACAACACATGAGCCATCTTCATCGTCTCCAGAGCTTTCATATAAGTTGTTGCTGTTGTTGCTGTTGTTGTTGTTGTAGAAACCGAAATTTATATTTTCCTTCTTCTTCTTTTTAACTATTAAGGAAAATATGCCATGCATATCTTTGGTTTTCAGTAAATTGTGTGGAGTATCATTTAAGTAGTCCATCTGATTCTTAGTAATAATCAGAAATCTTTTCGGTAAATAAATGTGAAATTCTTTATTAACAAGACATCTGATACTTTCACCATATTTTGTATCTATTCTCTCGATTCTGTTGACTTCATATGGGAAGTTTACTTCCATATCCTTTATAGGTAAGTATTTAATACTAGGATTTTGAAAAAGATTTTGTAAACTGGCTTTCATCATTTTATTCTTTAAACTTTACGTTGTGATGGGTACTTTTAAACTGATTCTTAATATTCTAAAAATGGTCTTATTAAGCATATTGCATCATATTATTTAACGATTTCTTGTCAGTTGTCATTATTAACATCCGGTTATTTAGTAATTTCTTATCAGTTGCGGTTAAATGCGTATATAAAATCATAACTTTTTATGATGTATGTATATATTTTTGTAAGTATATGTGTGTGTGTGTGTGTGTATATATATATATATATATAAGTGTATATATATATATATCTATATATTAATACGCAAACAAAAAAGTTCGTGTTCCCTTTTTTTCTGTGTTACCTTCAACATATTCACATAATACTTATATCGATGGATAGGTATTTTCGAGTAGATTTGCACAATATAGTTTTTATTGAAATATGTTGTCATTAAGACAGGTAAAATTGAGGAAAAGTAAAACGCTTTTTTACCAATGGGACAATAAGAAACTACAAAGCGACAAAGCTCTGTTGAACATCGCTGCTGTAGCTTACAAAACAAAAATATCACATAACAACAAACGAAACTAAGCAAATGAATCTGTTTGGCTAATTGGGAAACAAACGAAACATACACAAAGAAACAGTCAATCTGCTCTCACAATAAATCGAGCAACACAGTTATTTTTTGTGGAGGGGTTACACGGAAGTTAACACCCCAATAAGATAAAAAAATTTTATCAGAGATTGTAATGAAAACTATTTAAGTTTTTTCTGAACAAGCGTTGTTTTTTGATTTAAAATTAGTTATTTTAAAAAACCAAGATTTTCTAAGAAAATGAGGAGATTTTTTAATGGAATACCCCTATTAAAAAATTGTTGCTACGTTTTTTTCAGTCAGTTTGACTCTCTTTTCTCTTGCACTTCTGACATCACATGCACATGCACACAAAGAGAGCGGAAATGCGCAAGGCGGAATCTATTTATATATAAGGCTTGAGTAGCATTATTGTTGTTGTTGTTGCTTTCTCTTAATTTCTCTCAGCGTTAAAAATGGCAGTTAAACTGCTGATTGCTACATATAACACTTGATGCCAAGCCATTGATAATTGTTTGTTTTGTTCAATACTTGGTGGTTTAGACAGAGAGCGCCACTGATGCCGTTCATTCTGTTCAGGATATGGGTTGGTGCGTTCAGCTCGCTCAGATTTATCTGGAATGCCAAACGTTATACATTTTATGACATGTGTTTTTCAACAAGTGTTTTTGAACAAAAATTATTCAAATTGTGTTTTCCATAATTTTTCAAACAAATAAATTGAAAATAATATAACATAATGACTCCACGAAGAACGCTTACGGGGAGAGTTCAGAGACAAAGGAATAGAGACCGCCAAATTTTGAGCAGAACTCGAAATGTGAGAAACACAAGAGATTTAAATTTAATTCAAAATGATGATCAAGCTAATAATAATCCTTTTGTTGAGTTACACAATTCATTCAAATGTGCATTACATGAAATACCAAATAACTTCGATAGTTTTCATAGTGGTTTAATGAATTTGGTATGTAGGTTTTGTCAGGCAAAACATTTTGTGTCAGAAATAACAATGCGCGAAAGAACGTCATTCACTATGTGTTGCCATAAAGGCAAAGTAAATGTGCCACCATTAACACAAAATACACAATTTAATAAACTTTATGATGGACTTTTGTCAAATGATAGAGATATAAAAAAAAAATCACAAAATTATTTCGACAACATTCGTAATTATAACTCATCCTTTGCTATGGTCAGCTCGGAGGCTAATATTTCAGACACAATTTTAAATGGAGTCTACCACTTCAAAATTCATAATATTTTTTATCATAGAGCAGGACCTATGACATCAACATACGGTCGATCGCCGATTTATGCTCAGCTCTATTTCTATGATGTCGATACGGCTACGAATTATAGAATGAGCGAACAAACAAATCAATCTTGCAACAACATTTTGATGCGAGAAATTTGTATCGAGTTAGAAAGAAGTAATCCATTTATTCGTTCTTTTCGCACAATGAAAGATCACTGTGAAAGATTAGATAATGCTAATAAAGAAATAACAATGGTTATTACAGTAAATCGCGAAACAGATTTACGAAGGTATAACGATGCAATCCAGACTGATGTTGCCGCTATATTTACGACTGTTGATGGTGAGCCCCCATTTGAAAGAAACATGATTGCATTTCCTAAAATGAATGGCACAGTGAAAAACGTTTCTGTTTTGGATTCATCGTTAGATCCAATGGCATATCCGTTATTGTTTCCAAACGGAGATTGTGGTTGGCATGTCAATATGTTTCATAACATACCAAATGACTCGCATAGCACACAGGCAAGAAATAGAGTAACCATGCTACAATTTGCATGTTACAGATTAGCAATAAGAGATGAATTCAGTTTATTGCACAAAACACAGAAATTGTTTTTGCAGTATATTGTCGATATGTATGTCAGAATAGAGGGTACTAGATTAAACTATATAAGACAGAACCAAGCAAATTTAAGGGCAGAAGTTTATAACAATATTACCGACCATTTGGAAGCAAATCCAGGTGGGCAAGTTAATATAGGTCGAAAAGTTATATTGCCGTCTTCTTTTACTGGATCACCCAGAAATATGTACCAAAATTACTTAGACGCAATGTCTATCGTTCAACATTTCGGCAAGCCTTCTTTATTCATAACCATGACTTGCAATCCAAATTGGCCAGAAATAGTCAATAACATTGCTTTAAATGAAAAACCAAATTTTCGACCGGAAATAATTGTTCGAGTGTTTAAGTCAAAACTAAAAGAATTGATATTTTCTATTACAAATAAACATATTTTTGGCAAAGTAGAGGCCATCATATATACAATTGAATTTCAAAAGAGAGGATTGCCTCATGCTCATATTTTGGTCAGTTTGAGTGAAAATGACAAAATTGACGGAATAGCAGATATAGACAAAGTTATTTACGCTGAGATCCCAGATATTCAAACACAACCTAAATTACACGAATATGTCGTTAAGCATATGATGCATGGGCCATGTGGTGTTCTTAACATAAATGCCGTTTGCATGAAAAATCAGAAATGCTCCAAAGAATTTCCTAAAGACTTCAACAATACAACAAAACCATCAGTTAACGGATATCCATTATATAGACGACGCGACAATGGAGTCTCTGTTGATGTCAGAGGAAAATCTCTTGACAATCGCTATGTAGTCCCTTATAACCCATTTTTGCTTGCAAAATTTAACTGCCACATTAATGTAGAAGTATGCACCTCTGTAAAAAGCATCAAATATATTTATAAGTACTTATACAAGGGGTATGACAGTGCAACTGTTCGAATTGGTACTGAAAATACAATTGATAATAATGAACAAATTGACGAAGTAAGCAATTTTTTGAATGGTCGTTTCGTTGGATCGACGGAAGCAATGTGGCGTATTTACGAATTTCCCATGCACTATCAATCACACACTATAATTCGACTTGATATACATTTACCAAGAAGACAAAATGTTGTATTTAGGATAGGTCAAGAACACGAAGCGATACAAAATGTCAAGCCAACAAAATTGTTGGCATTTTTTCAATTGAACCAAAACGATACATCTGCTAATCAATATAAGTATACGGAAATTCCATCGCATTATGTTTGGAAAGATGCCAACAAAAAATGGCAAAAAAGATCACGAGGAGGAGATAATAAAATTATAACACGAATGTATATGGTATCTCCTAAAGACATTGAGCTTTTTCATTTGAGATTGCTTTTGTTGCATGTTGCAGGCCCGACATTGTACGAAGATGTTCGGAAATACAACGGAATTATTTATAATACATTTATCGAAGCATGTCATGCACGAGGTATTGCATCTAATGACAATGAGTGGAGAAATTGCCTAAATGAAGCCAAGGGGTTCAATTCGCCAAAGCAAATGCGTCATTTGTTTGGAATCATTTGTGCGCTGAATATTCCCGCAAATGCATTAGCACTTTGGAATGAATTCAAAGAAAGTCTTAGTGAGGATTTCGTTAGAGATGGTCATAACGAAAACATATCATTCAATCGAGCGCTGTTAGAAATTCAAGATATATTGATTTCACATAATATAACATGTACTTTGATCGGTTTGCCTGTACCAACAGCATTACCAGAGCATGATGACACAGATCTTTTTGATCCTTTAGAGGCAGATTTTCTTTTTAATGAAATTTATAGAAGTGCTAATAATGAACAGCGTGATGTTATTGACCGTGTCATACGTGAAGTTCAGTATCACGATACAAGGTCAAATGTATTTTGTTTGACAGCCCATGCAGGTTGCGGTAAAACTTTTACTCAAACTGCTATCATTCATAAATTAAATTCTCTGAATCTTAAATGTATTGCAACTGCGTTTAGCGGAATTGCTTCAACATTGTTAATTGGAGGAAGGACTCTTCATAATATTTTTAAGTTGCCAATTAAAATTACGGAAAACACTGTACCCAATATCAAAGCAAATAGTAGCTATGCTAATTACATAAATTCGGCGTCATTGCTTATAATTGATGAAGTTTCCATGTGTCCGCTTCAAGTAATGAAATGCATAGATACTTTCTTGAAAGATATATGTGTCAATCCAGAAAATAAAAATAAGCCTTTTGGAGGAAAAACCGTACTTATGTGTGGCGATTTTCGTCAAATATTACCTGTTGTCCCTCATGGAACGCGTGCAATATTAATTGAAAATTGTGTTACGAGTTGGAGCGAATTTCCCTCTTTTCATCATTTCACTTTGTCTCAAAATATGAGAGCACTTCCAGAAGAAATTGAATTCGTTGCATTTCTAAAGAAGATAGGCAATGGCGAAGCCACTCAATTCCCACTGTATGGCGAAGATGTTATCGAAATACCGCAAAATTTAGTAGGTAATGAATCTAACATATTAAATGCGATTTATGGGGACATCAATGAAAATCTTTTATCGGAACGAATGTTGAAGTCTGTTGTGTTAGCACCTACTAACGAAGATTGCAATCTTATAAACAACGATGTGCTCAATCGTATTGTTGGTGAAAAAAAAATTTATCACAGTTACGATAAAATTATTTGTGATAATGAAGCTGAGGCAAGCAATTACCCAGTGGAATTTTTGAATTCATTGTCTGTTAGTGGCTTGCCACCACATATATTGGAGCTTAAAGTAAATGGCATTGTTTTATTAATAAGGAATTTAAATACGAAGGAGGCATTAGTAAACGGCACTAGAATGCGCGTAAAAGCATTACATAATAATGCTATCGATTGTGAAGTATTGACAGGAATCGCTCACGGCAAGCGAATTTTGATTCCTCGCATAAATTTAACTTTTTCTGTAACAATAATGCCATTTGATTTCCAGAGGACGCAATTTCCAGTGATCAATGCATTCGCAATGACAATTAATAAAGCACAGGGACAAACTTTCAACAAAGTAGGAATTTTGTTACGACGACCTGTTTTTTCGCATGGTCAACTGTATGTTGCCACGAGTCGAGTTAGATCGTTTGACAGCCTGAGCTTTTATGTTTCTGATATTGATGGACAAGGACATTTGGCTAACGATGAAAGAGTGTTTACAAAAAATATAGTATATACTGAAATTTTAAGTCATTAATTTATTTATTTAATATGGAATTATCATTTATCTTGATTTATTTCTAATACTTTTCTACCGTTTATTTACTTTTACTTACTTATTTCCTTTACTTTTATTTATTTATTTACTTTAAATGAATATTATATGATGAATAAATTTTTGTTACTGACGCATATATGCTTCCTTTTTTGTCCTTTATCACTATTTTCCTCATAGCGTCAAGGTAAGCATAAAGAATTTCCATGAAAATTAATAACAATTCATAATGTGAAAAACAACTTGAGTTTCGTTACCTTACAGAAACAGATGGCCGAATTTCGGCCACAGGCGATACTAGTATATATTAAGGCGCCTCAAAAAAAAAGTGGTCCGGGTAAAATATTGCAACTCTAGCTTTAGCCGTTCGTGAGCTGGAATGGTTTGAAATAACCTCTAAAAATCGCGTTTTTGATTAATACTATTTATACCACACTACCTTCGGTCAAAAAAATTGTCACAAATAGTGTAAATCGATGAAATACATAGTTTTGTTTTAGTTATTGAGTTATTTGCAGTGATTTTTTCAATTTTTTTTAATGCAGTTTTTATAAAAATATATATAACTTCCCCATTTATAGCCTGATTTACCATTCCGTGGTATCATTGGAAAGGTACTGAATGCTGCTTTTCATTTCTGTCGTTAATTAACCCTTATAAGCACTTTTATAAAAATGCATTTTATTTTATTTTTATTTTTTTGTGATGGCCTTTGCCTCAATTCCTGAATTTGTTCAAATATAAGAGAAATAAAATTAAATCATGTAGATAAAGAATGCATTTTTTAAATGGACTTTGGAATAAAGTATAGGAAAATACTTTATTGTACTTAGACAAAACAGCTAAGAGTAAATTTTACCACAGTTCTTATAAGTAGTCACTCATGACTTTTACATGACTTTTAGGTTTGACAATGAGTTATATTATATTATATAAATGTGAGTTTTTAAATTGTGATCGCTTAATTGTTCAAGTTATTCATAAAAAAAATGCTTTTCGTTTCTCGCGAGTTAAATAAAAATCAATTGCCAACAAAAAGTGATGTAATAAAACATTTATTATTTTTGCGCGAAAAAAATAATAATCGGTCTTACGGGCTATCTAATTATCATCAAAACATGCTAAATGATTTAAGCAAAATTTGGAAAAGAGCAGAAATTCCGGTTATATCGAAGACTGCGATCCGCAAAAAACTTCAAAATTTAACGCTTTTATATCGGGATATCACAAAAAATCCATCGCATTACAATGCAAGCGAGTGGGCCGAACTATTTTCAATTTCTGTTTGCAAATGTGCTCTAAAAATTAGAGTGTCTTGTAGTTGCCCAGGTTAAAAACAAATGCCATTGCATGTTTGGAATTTTTACCTTGATCAGTCGAGCCGAAGGTTGCTCACGCTAGATGACGTTGAAAACCACATCCCATGTGATTCTATTACGGACTTCGAAAGCGAAAGTGAAAACGAAAGTATTGCAACAGCCACTTTTGTACCACAACTAAGAGAAATGGATGTGGATGATCCATATTCATCATCGTCTGAGGAAGATCTTAAAGATCTTGGACCCAGCGTACAAAGTTTTTCCTTACCAACATTCAGTGCTGCGTTGGACCGTGCCAGTGTATCCAATCGCTTTGGGGCTCTGCTCGCAACAACATTGCTAAAAGACTTGGACATTCCAGGCATAGTTATTGATCAGCACAAAATCCAAAGGGAGCGAACTAAAGCTAGGGCGAAATCACTAAGAGACATAAAAAACAATGAAATACTAAAATGCATTTCTTTTGATGGAAAAAGGGAACGCACTTTGAAACAAGTTACTGTGAATGGCAAACCACGCAACGTTAAAATGATGGAGGAGCATATAACTCTGGTAAGCGAACCCAGCTCAAACTACATTGGTTACTTAACTCTCGTAGACGGAAGCGGTGCTGGTATCGCAAACGATATTGTCAATTACTTGAAAGCTGAAAAGTTTTCACTAGAGCACGTGGTCGCTGTAAATTGCGACGGAACCAGCACCAACACAGGCAAATTTAATGGAGCGATTTCATTGGCGTCGGAAGCGGGGGGGCAAGGTGGGCAGTTGCCCCCCCCACTTTTTTAGCTAGATAAACAATTTAAAAGGAAAAGTTATTCAAAATATCAGTTTTTTTACAACGATCATATTTTTGTATTATATATTTTCCTCTTCTTTCTCTCTTCTTCATGTTTCATGTGAAGAAATTTTGGTAAACTTTTTTTGCACCACCATTTGTACTGCCCCCCCATTTGTACTGCCCCCCCAGATGTAATTCGCTTCCGACGCGCTTGAGCGATTTGTAACCTAGAACGACAATTGCAGCGCCCTTTGCAGTGGCTAATATGCCTCTTTCATTTTAACGAATTGCCATTCACTGCGTTACTCAAAGAAATGTTAGGAAAAGCTAATGGGCCGCAAAACTGACCAGGAATAATTGGGCATACATTACAGGGCTGCGAAGATGTGCCGGTAAATTGTATTCAATTATTTTGTTGTTTTTTTTTAACTGTTAATTTCAATAAAATATTAACTTTAGATTGCTCATAACTTTGATCCAATTGCGATGGGCTGTATGCCCACAAATATTGATGACTGGGTTTTGCGAGCTGATCAAAAATATCTTTTTGATATGGTACGAGCAGTTGATGCTCGGGCGTGCGATGAACATTTGGCCAGCATTAAACCTGGCCCGCTCAATCTTTCACGCTGATTGACAACAGCATCAAGAATTTTGCGGCTATATGTTACGAAGCCTGTGGCTTGCGAAAAGTTAAAGCAGCTAGCATTTTTTGTTATGAGGGTCTACGCACCATTTTGGTTTTTAATAAAAAGCCAACCAAAAGCCATTCATAGCATCCGCCACTTGTTTAAATACATTGAGTGGATGCGCGAATTACCGGCAGATATGCAATTTATTGTACAATGCTCTGTTCAAATTAATGGATTTTTTGCTCACCCAGAAAATATTTTACTGGCAATGGTTACAGATGAGAGCAAGGCGACACGAAAGGAAGCCTACGATATTATTTTACAATCGCGTGCTCATGACACACAAGGAATTCGCCAATTTAATGTCCCCAAGATACAATTCAATTGTGATTCCTATAAAAATATGATAGATTGGAATGAATTAAGAGCTAATACAGAACTGCCATGCATCCAGTTCTATACTCAACAATACTTATTAGAACTACACGACTCCAATGAAATTGTAAAAATTCCTGGTAATGAAAAGTTTTTAAAATAATTGTTATGCTTTTCTTAACAAACAATTTTCAGAATTTCCATGTCATTCACAAAATACGGAACGTTTTGTACATGTGGTAAGCCAATCCTGCGTTTCGGTAATTGATAAGAACAGACCTGCACATATTGCAAACAAGATTCAATCGCGCAAGCGTTACTGTAAAATTGAATCACGAAAAGATTTGGAATAAAAAAAAAATTATTTCTTTGATAAAACTCTAAATTGTTTTTTTTTTTATCTTTTAATTAGCGACTTAATAAATAACCACAAATTTTTTATCATGTTGATAAAAAATGCATTTTTATAAAAGTGCTTATAAGGGTTAATTAACGACAGAAATGAAAAGCAGCAACCTTTCCAATGATACCACGGAATGGTAAATCAGGCTATAAATGGGGAAGTTATATATATTTTTATAAAAACTGCATTAAAAAAAATTGAAAAAATCACTGCAAATAACTCAATAACTAAGTGTGTGGGCAGATTTAAAAAAAAAAAAAAACAAAACTATGTATTTCATCGATTTACACTATTTGTGACAATTTTTTTGACCGAAGGTAGTGTGGTATAAATAGTATTAATCAAAAACGCGATTTTTAGAGGTTATTTCAAACCATTCCAGCTCACGAACGGCTAAAGCTAGAGTTGCAATATTTTGGGAATCATCATAAAATAAACCAAAGTTTGTTTTCAGGAGGTGACCCGGACAACTTTTTTTTCCTCCATACAAGTTCAGGCGCCTTAATATATATATACACACACACACATATATACTTACAAAAATATATACATACATCATAAAAAGTTATGATTTTATATACGCATTTAACCGCAACTGATAAGAAATTACTAAATAACCGGATGTTAATAATGACAACTGATAAGAAATCGTTAAATAATATGATGCAATATGATTAATAAGACCATTTTTAGAATATGTATATATATATATATATATATATATATATATATATATATATATATATATATTAAGAGAAAAAATTAGCGGTTAGAAACACCTGCAACATAATATCCAAAACTAGAGCATTTATTATTTGGAAAGTTTTCCACTGTGCATGACAAGTGCAGTATTTATCATGACTTCTTAAAACTTGCCCCCAATACATATTTTACTGAAGAATGTAATTCAACTAAATTGCTCTTATCATACCATCTTCTATTTATATCTTGCACACGTCTCTATAAAATTAGAATCATGTAGTTAAACATATTTACTATTCTTTCTAACTTCTCCTGACATACCATAGTATTTCATCACATCCTGTAATATTTCATATATATATATATATATATATATATATACCATAGTATTTCATCACATCCTGTAATATTTCATATGTATATATATATATACATATATATATATGTATTTACACTATACATATATATATATATGAAATAATATAATATATATATAATATATACATATATATATATATATGAAATATTACAGGATGTGATGAAATACTATGGTATGTCAGGAGAAGTTAGAAAGAATAGTAAATATGTTTAACTACATGATTCTAATTTTATAGAGACGTGTGCAAGATATAAATAGAAGATGGTATGATAAGAGCAATTTAGTTGAATTACATTCTTCAGTAAAATATGTATTGGGGGCAAGTTTTAAGAAGTCATGATAAATACTGCACTTGTCATGCACAGTGGAAAACTTTCCAAATAATAAATGCTATAGTTTTGGATATTATGTTGCAGGTGTTTCTAACCGCTAATTTTTTCTCTTAATAGAGGCCAGCAAATGCCTACAAACATACCAACATTTGAATTTAGTCACAATCAACATATAAAAATTGAGGTTACTGGTGGTATGATATCGTTAGTTGGTACAGTCTATGAAGGTGGTTGTAAAGATACAAATGTATACTCATTCAAATCATCTTGCATTTTCCGTGAAATAGATGGATTTTTTGGAGGTATGGATAAAATACTTGGTAAGACCGCAGTCCGTCCGTCCCATAAAAACCATACAAAAATCCACACCCAAAAGAAAAATTTGAATGACGAGAGTGAAACTATCAAATTAATTGGTGGTGGTGGTGGTGGCAGCTCAGTTGACCGCTCATTTGAAGACGAGGATTATTAGATTAGACTATAAATACGAGCGTCAACTCTTATCATGTCATTTAAAAATATACCGTCGACAAAAGAACACATCTGTTAGAGAAAAAGAAAAACAAAATGAAAAATAATTTCATTATATTACTCACTTATTTTTGCATTGTGCAAGTATTTTCAGCTACAGTACCAATTGATTTGAGTGAAAATGAATTTAAAAATACCGAGTTTGCTGTAAAATTACCTAATAATGATACTGTAAGCATACAACTAAATCATTGGCGTCGGAAGCGGGGGGAAAGGGGGGCAGTTGCCCCCCTTATTGGAAAATATTTTCCACCAATTTAATTGGCTACAAAATATGTTTGCGGACTTGTAGACTTTGTCACATTTAATTCTATACCCAATGTAGATGTCTACAACAATTTATTTCATATCGGACCACATACTATTACAATACCAGTTGGTTCGTATGAGTTTGAGGATATTGGGTTTTTCTTGGAAGCAGCGGTAAGAGATATTGATGCATCAATTTTCCTGGAAATTGAATCAAACAACAACACTCTTAAAACTGAAATTGTATCCTCTATGGATATAGATTTTTCAAAACCAAACAGTATAGGACAGCTGTTGGGATTCAGTACAAGAAAGTTGATAGTTAATGAGTTGCCGTATGCGGAGTTTATCGAAGTGATATCTTTAGAACCATTACAAGAAATAGAAAAAACAGAATATATGCATATAGGTCAATCTGATAAGCCTACGAAAAATTTTGAGTCTGATTTACCTTTAAATATTACAAATATAAACACAATACGAATTGAATGTAGCTTGACAACGGGTTTATATATTAATAACACATCGGTTCATACAATTCATGAATTTCCTCTGGATGTCTCGCCAGGATATAAAATAAATGAGAAACCACGAAATGTCATTTACTTACCCATCAACTGTCAACAAATAAACAACATAACGATAAGAGTCTTCAATCAAGACGGAGAGATAAATTTTCGAGGAGAAAAAATATCCGTAAGACTTCACTTTAAGCCTGAATAAAAATGATTATTTACACTAAGAACAATAAAAATGTAATTCAAAAAGAATTTCTAGTTACTCCTTCATCAACACTCAACCCAGGACATACAAAAAAGAAGCTGTTGACTGCAGCTAATATAGAATATTTAAAATCCTTGAGACTTAATCTACAAGCATGAATGAGATATTAAATGTCCTTCAAAAACCAATATATGATGAGAGCATTATAAAAAAGGAATACCATAGTTACTCACCATATTTGAAATCTTTAAATAATAATGATGAGATTCGTATACCAATTCAAAATCAGGACCTCTTTGTCTTACCAAGTGAGAGTATGATTTACATTCATGGCTTTATAGTAAAACAAGAAGGAGGAAAAGATGTGGTAACAACAGGTGTGAAATTTAAAAATAACTTTGCTTCATATCTCTTTGATGAAATTCGATATGAAATTAATGGGTTTGAAGTTGATCGTACCCGCAATCTTGGAATTTCAACCACCATGAAAAATTTTGCATCATTAAGTGTGGTTGAAAGTAATGCATTAAGAAACGCTGGTTGGGCACCTGATGAAAATTTCATATTGGAAAAATCTCATTTTAGTTGTTGTGTGCCGTTAAAAATGTTGCTGGGTTTTGCTGAAGATTATAATAAAATAATATTAAATTCTAAACATGAGCTTATCCTTCAACGTTCATCATCTAATGAGAGATCATTTCATCCATCGATTCATACAACAGATCAATTAAAATTTTCTATATTAGATATAGTATGGAAAATGCCCCACATACAACTATCGGACTTTGCAAAATTGGAAATGTATAAAATAATTAACAACAAAAATCCTATATTAATACCATTTCGAAGTTGGGACTGTCACGTAAATCCAATGCTACCAAAGAGTACAAAGGTTTTATGGAATGTAAAACTGGCTCCACAAAACGAACGACCTAGATTTCTCATCATTGGTCTACAAAGAGAAAAAAGTATAGAAGAAGGAAATATATTCAATCATTGTAATATATCTAATTTAAAAGTATATTTAAACTCTGATGCATATCCCTATGATGATTTAAATAGTCGCTTTGAAATGGGAGAGTATGCTGTACTATATGATATGTATGCAAAACTTCAACAAAGTTATTATATGCGAGAACCTCAACCATTGCTAGATGTCAGTACATTCAAGGCTATTGCTCCGCTAATTGTTGTTGATGTAACACACCAAAATGAAGCAGTTAAAACTGGACCTATTGATATACGAATTGAATTTGATACCGAAGCAAACAAACCGATTCCAGATAAAACATCAGCCTATTGCCTAGTAATCCACGATCGTTTAATTGAATACTCACCTCTAACCAGCGAAATCAGAAGAATTATTTAAATGTGTGTGAATTATAATTTATTTTAAAATACTTGAATCTGAATGGTTAAATCAATTACTTTTTATGCATGTAATTATTACTTTTTATACATGTAATTATCAAACTTTATATATAACAAATCAATAAAAGAACAATAATGATTCATATATAAATCAACTCGTTTTGTTTTACTTATATCAGCATAGTTGAGTATGGTCATGGTTACTCATATTAAATTTATTGAAATGATTAACAACTACACTGCACCCTTATCATAAACATGTAGTTTTTGTCTTGTTTTTAATGTTTGCTATGAAGCTCGGGCTTATCATCCTTAACTTGAAATTTGTAGCGACTTAAATTCATAAACATATCATATTAAACAAGCATAGAAAAAAAATTAGACTTCTATACTGTTTCCTTATCTTAAACTTGTGGTTTTTGGCACGCTTATTACGCTTACTATGAAGCTTGGACTTATCATCTTTAACTTGAAATTTTTGAGTGTACTTAAATTCATAAACATATTATATTAAAGTATAGGAAAGGTAAAAAATATTTTACTCCTGCACTGTTTCCATAGCTTAAACTTGCGGTTTTGATTTATAGCAACAACATCTATCCGTCCGTCCATCTGCCTATATTGCATGCTTATCTCCAATTCATAACGACAACAACACGCTTCAGCTATCCTACTTCAGCTAGCTTGACCAATCATACCCCCCTAGCTATCCCTCCGTCCGTACATCTTGCATGCTTATCGCCAATTTGCAACAACAACAACACGCTTCAGCCACCCTACTATCGGCAAACTTGACCGATCGTACGACGCCGACTGCGCTGCACCTCACAATTTTGTGAATTTGGAGGCCCATAAGAAAATACACGCGTTTTTGGATTAGAACTCTCATAGCCTTTCTACTAACTACGCCTGAGCTTAGAGTAAAACTATGTTCGAAGGGTGAGTACACCTTCGCTTAAGATAACTACGTTTTGATCTTCGAGTAAAACTATGTTCGAAGGGTGAGTACACCTTCGCTTAAGATAACTACGTTTTGATCTTCGAGTAAACAACGTTCGAAGGGTGAGTACACCTTCGCTTAAGATAACTACGCCTGAGCTTAGAGTAAAACTATGTTCGAAGGGTGAGTACACCTTCGCTTAAGATAACTACGCCTGACTAGAGTAAACAACGTTCGAAGGGTGAGGACACCTTCGCTTAAGATAACTACGTTTTGAACTTAGAGTAAGCAACGTTCGAAGGGTGAGTACACCTTCGCTTAAGATAACTACGCCTGACTTAGAGTAAACAAAGTTCGAAGGGTGAGTACACCTTCGCTTGAGATAGCTACGTTTTGAACTTAGAGTAAGCAACGTTCGAAGGGTGAGTACACCTTCGCTTAAGATAACTATGCCTGACTAGAGTAAACAACGTTCGAAGGGTGAGGACACCTTTGCTTAAGATAACTACGTTTTGAACTTAGAGTAAGCAACGTTCGAAGGGTGAGTACACCTTCGCTTAAGATAACTACGCCTGACTTAGAGTAAACAACGTTCGAAGGGTGAGTACACCTTCGCTTAAGATAACTACGCCTGACTTAGAGTAAACAACATTCGAAGGATGAGTACACCTTCGCTTAAGATAACTACGCTTGAACTAACTACTCAGTCTCAAAGCATGTGCATGCTACTGCGCTTGCGACAAAACTGCCTGTGCTAAGCAAACGCGACTGCTTTATATTCTCCCGTTGCCTTTCTGTTCCGTGTTCACTTGTGTTTTGTTTTCCCTGCCTGTGTATATGTGACTGTGTACATGGCTTTGCATGTTTGTATGTGTGTATTTATTATTTCTTTACTTATTTGTTATTCGATACATTATTTTTCCTCAACAGAATATTTATAACATTTATATTATATATTTTACCTAATAAAATATAATACAATACAATAATTTCCATACATTTTATTCATAATATATAATAAATCTTTAAATTTGTTGTTTACATTTTCCATATTTTAAATCAATTAACAATTCATTTATATAATACGTGAGGCCCAAATTATGCAACAATTGTTGCACAATTTGGGTCCTCACAATATATATTGTTTTTTAAAAAAATATCAAGTTTTCAATCAATATAATCTCAAAATGTTTGCCCTGCTACCGCACATGACACGATAGTTGATATTATCGTGTCATGTGCGGTAGCAGGGCAAACATTTTGAGATTATCCAATGAAATATCAACAAATTTTTTATTTTTTGTTCTAGCGGAGCTGTAATCGTTCAAATTTAAAATGTCTGTTTTTCATGTAAAAATACACTAAATCAACAATTTTTTATTAAATTCTAACTTTGGATGATTACAGCTCCGCTAAAGTAAAATATACAAAATTTGCTGATATTTCGTTGGATAATCTGAAAATTTTATCTCCGCTACAGCACATGACATGATAGTAGTTGATATATTGAAGGAAAAGTTGATATTGTTTTTAAAATAGAAAATATTATTTTTTATATTATGGTCAGCAGTTTGGATCAATAATACTAAACACGTGCCAAAAACGTAAAACACCCTGTATATTAAAAATTTTACAATAAGAGAAGAAACTGAGTAAAGATTTAGAACCAGTGTTGAAAGTACATATATGAATGATAATAGGCTTGCCGGTTCCAGAATTTGTAGACTAGTATTATTTATCTAAACATGTCTGAATATAAGAGCACTGCTATTATTTTGACCGCAACTGTACGTCTGATTTCGCTGCAGATGGCATAGGTCTTGGAACCAACGGTCATACGGCCGGTTTCCGCATCAAAATCGATGATATTCGGCAATGGAGTCGAAAAGAACACTTGCGAACACTTTAAAATATTTCGCAACAGATATTTAATGATAGCTTCACAAAAAATATTAAAAAAAGCATTTAGCACGCACAAAAATGAAAATTATTTAAATTTTAGAAAACATTTGACAGTTTTCTATAAGCTTTTATTTATTATTGTTGGGATAGCACCTTTATTGATATAAACTTATAATCTGGCAACATGTTACCACAAGCGCACGCACACATTCTTAGATTTTATTATATTGTATTTACTTTACTTTTGATCAGTTAATGAACAGTTATTTGAAAAGCTAAGAATAGAGAAGTGGGGAGTTGAAGTTGTTAGCTTGAAGTGTGTAGCTGCGAAGATTGTACTTTAATAATACTTTTGATTTATATTGTTATTTTAATCTTATAAACTATTTAAAAACCAACTACCGCGTTTTATTCAACCACCGGTCACAACAGAATTGGAGACGATGATTAAAGCGAATAATAAGTTATTTGCAAAAACATAAATTCAATATATTGCATTAAAAAAAAATGGCGAATATTCTAGAACAAGTTCTCGGAAAGTTACTTGTGCAGCAACAAGAGAGCGTCAAGAACGGCAACTTGCATTGCAGCAGCAGCAGCTCCAGAAGCAAATGGATATGTTTGCACAACAACAACAAGTCATCCAACAAATGATTCGGTAGGAGCCAATTCCAACTGATTTAGCCAGCGCAACACCAGTGCAATCACACAGCAGCGTTAGCCGAGAACAGCTTATGGAAATTCTGGCAAAGCAAATCACAGATTTTGTTCACGATCCTGATGAAAACCGAACATTTGGATCTTGGTATGCAAGGTATGAAGATATTTTTATTGTAGACGCAAACGATTTAACAGACGCAGATAAAACTCGACTTTTATTAAGAAAAATCAGTCAACCCGTGTATGAGCAGTATGCAGACGTCGTTCTACTGGCAAAGCCAAACGAAATTTCTTTCAATGAAACAGTAGAAAAATTCAAGGTTATGTTTGGACAAAAGCAATCGTTGTTTAACAACCGTTTTAAATGTTTTCAAATTATTCAAAACGAGGCAGAAGTTTATGTATCGTATATTGCAAAAGTGAACAGGCATTGTGAAAGTTTTCAATTAGACAAATTTACAAAGGATAATTTTAAATGTTTGATTTTTGTTAGCGGCTTGCAAGTTGCAAAAGATGCAAATTTTCGGAACGAAATTCTAAAAATGCTGGATGAAGAAAAAACTGAAAACCCAGTAACCCTTGAAGTAATTAACAGAGAAATTCAGCGGACTCTGCAGCGTCAACAAGACCACAAAATAATTGGAAGCAGTCAATTAAAAATACAAGGTGTTCATACACAAAAACATCCTAACCATCAAAATCAGAACAAGCCGAAACCACCAGCTCAAGTGGACGTATCAAAAACGCCATCTACTCCATGTTGGTTTTGCGGTGCCATGCATTTTTCTCGATTCTGCAAATTTGTAAAACACAAGTGTAGTCAATGCGGTGTAACTGGACACAAGGAAGGTTACATCGCAACCATGTAAAGGGTCCGCCAAATAACTTTTTTTTTTGAAAATTCTTTAAAAAAACTACTGGATATTTTCTCAAATTTCTTTTTTTATTTGAAAGTACAATCCATCCGGCAAAACATCGAGTGTAGCTTCGGCTGTGTGGCACGTAGCGCCGTCCTGTTGAAACCAAATGTTGCTAATATCCTCCTCTTCAATTTTTGTGAACAAAAATTCGTTCAACATAACGATCGCCCGATAACGATCGCCATTGACTGTAACGGCCACTCCTTGCTCATTTTCGAAGAAAAATGGCCCAATTATGCCTCTGGACCAAAATCCGCACCAAACAGTGACTCATTTTGGGTGCAGCGGCTTTTCAATGTATGCGTGCGGGTTTTCTGTGCCCCAAATGTGACAATTTTGCTTGTTTACATACCCGCCAAGATCAAAATGAGCTTCATCTGAAAAGATGATTTTTTTGGCAAAATCGGCATCTTCTGTAAGTCGATCGCAGGCCCACTTAGCGAAGCGAAAACGCATTGGATGGTCAGTTGGCTTCAACTCCTGAACCAATTGGACTTTGTATGGCGTCATACCAAGGTCTTTATGCAAAATTCGTCTCAATGATGTCTCCGAAATGTTCAATTGTTGAGAACGGCGGTGAATTGATTTTGATGGCGCTTCATGCACACTTTCTGCTACAGCAGCAATATTCTCGGGTGTACGCACTGTTTTTGGCTTTTCACGCTTTGGTTTATCGATGAGGATGCCAGTTTCTTTCACTTTTTTCACAAGATAACGAACATACGGAGCTGACGGTGCTTCTCTTCTTCCAAAATCCATACGCAATTTTCGCACACATTCTGCAATATTACCATGATTTTCAAAGTAATGTCGCAATATTTCCCAGCGTTGTTCAAATGTATACACAACCATATTCGTTCAGCGGAAGGATAAAACTAATTATCTGTCAAATCACACATGAGCTAAGTGTTACTATCACGAAATAAGCACTAGTTAAAAAAAAACGTTAGATGGCGGACAAATATTTTTCAACAACATTCAAACAATGTTGTAGCTAGACACAGCATCAGACAGTACGATTATTTCACGGCACGTTTGGTCAAAAATAAACAAACCAACTTTAACCGAAACTCGACACACAGCGAGAGATGCAAATCGGAATACAATTCAGTTCATAGGCGAATTCGTAGCAGAAATAAGATTTCGAGATGAGACAAGGAAAATGAAAATTTTAGTCACTGCAGTTAATGATCTCAACATTGCTGGAGCAGATTTTTTCGAAGAGTTTGGTCTTTGGGAAATTCCTATCAATTCATTTTGCAAATCAATTCACATTCCGGTGGAAAAATTAACTCAAGTCGCAAAATTAAAAGAAGAGTTTCCTCAAGTGTTTCGTAAAGAGCTTGGGCACTGTGAGAAAATCAAAATTCATCTTCCACTCAAACCAAATGCTGTACCAAAATTCTGTGCAAAAAGACCATTTCCATACTCTGTCTTAACTTCTGTAGAATCAGAACTAGACCGACTTGAAATGGCAGGAGTTATTTCACCTACAAACTTTTCAGATTGGGCAGCACCAATAGTTATAGTGAAGAAATCCAACGGAAAAATACGAATTTGCGCAGATTATTCTACTGGTCTCAATGAAAATGTTGAACATCATTTTCATCCATTGCCTTTACCAGAAGACATTTTCATGAGTTTAAAAATTAAAAATTTTAAAAATTATTTTACCCGTTTTGATTTCAACGATGCGTACATGCAATTCGACGTAGACGAGGAGACAAAAACGGTTCTTACAATCAACACACATCGGGGCTTATACAAATTCAACAGGCTTATACAAATTCATCGATTCAATAAGGTCGTTGCGAACACCACTCGATGAATTGCTTCAAACAAACAAAAAGTGGCATTGGTCTTCAGATTGTGAATTTAATTTCAAAAATTCAAATCAATTTTATCATCAGATCTAATGCTCACTCATTTCAATCCAAATCTACCAACCATTGTTTAGGGAGATGCATCCATGCAAGGTCTGGGAGCACAGATTTCACATATCATGCCTAACGGTACAGAAAAACCTGTGGCTCACGCATCTAGATCACTAACAGCAGCTGTAAAAAAATTCCATTGCATGGTTTATGGTCGAAAATTTACACTTCGCACTGATCATAAGCCATTTCTGGCCATATTTGAATCACGCAATGGTATTCCAATACATTCAGCTAGTAGACTTCAGAGAAGGGCTCTAACTATGACATACGATTTCAACATCGAACATGTTAAAACAGAAAATTTCGGTAACGTTGACATGTTATCGCGACTTATACCATCGAAGCATCACGAGGATGAAGATTTTGTCATCGCATGCGCCACATTGGAGTACAATATCAAAGCAGTACTGCACGATAACCTTAATGCACTTCCAGTCACTCATCACATGATCCAGCAATCTTCACAGAAGGACACTACCATACAGCAAGTCATGCATCACATTCAGTCATCATGACTAACAAAATGTAAACATCTTAAAGATACCGCTCTAATTCCTTTCTTCAACCGCAGGGATTCCTTATCCATAGTGGACAACGTTTTGCTGGTAGGAGAGCGTATAGTTATTCCAGAAACTTTCAGGAAGCGAATTTTAAAAGCGCTACACAAAGGACATCAGGGTCAGCAGCGAATGAAAGCAATCGCGCGAAGCTATGTTTATTGGCCTAATATCGACAACCACATCGAAGATTTTGTCCGACGATGTTCACAATGCCAGTGCAATGCAAAATCGCCGGTTAAAACAACATTAAGTTCGTGGCCCATTGCAGCAAAACCTATGCAGCGTATTCACATCGACTTCGCGGGACCCATCAGTTCAAAATATTATCTCATCATTGTCGACTCTTTTCCCAAATGGCCTGAAGCATGCCAGTGTACTACAATATCAACAGCCAAGGTCATAGAATTGATGTCAGATTTCATCAACCGATTTGGGTATCCAGAAACCATTGTGTCAGACAACGGCACTCAATTTGTTAGCTCTGATTTTCAACAGTTTTGCAACCAACGTGGAATCCAGCACCTAAAAATTGCTCCATATCACCCGCAAAGCAACGGACAAGCAGAGAGGTATGTCGGTCTTATTAAGACAGCTTTGGAAAAATCTTTTACTGAGCAATCAAGAGACAATACTCACCTTCAAGAATTTTTACTTCAATACCGCTCAACACCTAAATCACTCTTCTGAAAAAACCAGAGCCAATACAAACTTCTAATCGCAATGAGAAAATGCAAGACCAGTTTAATACTAAGCATGGAACAAAAACAAGAAACTTTCAGGTTAACGATAAAGTCTTCATTAACATTTTTAAAAACAACAAGATGACTTGGCAGCCTGGAACCAAACTACAAAAACTTGGTAGCGTTAATTATCTTGTTGAAGTAAATGACAACGAAAAAATTAAAGAAACAAAATCTCATGCAAACCAGATACGAGAACGCCATGTCAACATCAATCAATTGGACATCGAACGAGAACAATTTATTTTTCCTTTTCAACACCATACATCAACCGATCCTGAACCAAATTCCGATTCAACAATTGCTAGTGAAGAGCATATTGATTCAGTTTTGAGTCCTTTGGAACAGCAAACAGAAGATGATTCTATTGAATTTGAAACAGTTCCAGAGTCAACTCTTTCAAACCAACCAAGATGTTCACAACGTACCAGACGTCCACCAGTATGGCAGCAGAACTATATTCTTTCATCGTAACAAGGGGGATGTTGGGATAGGACCTTTATTGACATAATCTTATAATCTGGCAGCATGTTACCACTAGCGCACGCACACATTCTTAGATTTTATTATATTGTATTTACTTTACTTTTGATCAGTTAATGAACAGTTATTTGAAAAGCTAAGAATAGAGAAGTGGAGAGTTGAAGTTGTTAGCTTGAAGTGTGTAGCTGCGAAGATTGTACTTTAATAATACTTTTGATTTATATTGTTATTTTAATCTTATAAACTATTTAAAAACCAACTACCGCGTTTCATTCAACCACCGGTCACAACAATTATCTTTTAATTTTATCATCAGGTATGTACCTTGTACAGATTCAGGTTTTTTTCTAGATTTCCTTTCATCCATTCTGACAGTTCGGCCGAGCTTCTCTCAAGTGACTTAACCCATGGCAAAATAAGACAAGGTAGTGTTAGGGCGCAGAGCCAGTGACCGAAATTGTCAAAATGAAGTTGACATTTCATACAAAATCTGCAACCAATAAGAATGCAATATGAAAGCAAGAATTGGCAAAAAGACCAAAATGGATGAGTTTGACAATTATGGTCACTGAGAAAGAGAACACATTCAGCCCTAAAGGCGAATTTACACATTTCACTCAAAACGATGATAGTGAACGTTGAACGATGACAGTGAATCAATTTTTAATTTACATTATTCAAAGTGTGAATTTGAAATTTGATGGATGATTCGGTGTTGAATGTCAAAATATATTCGTTGGCTGATTGATTTTATTGACGTTTAAAACAATTAAATAAATAAAAGCTATTCAGCAATTAAATAAAAAATATATAAACTTTCTGCTTGAAATTGTGTTAACACCTTTCAATTGTGTTTAAGTACGATTGACACATCAGTTTCAAAGTTTGCTTTCACTTTCATCAAAAGTAGGAAGACCTTCTACTTCTTTCACTGTTCAATGTGGATGACAATCATCTTCATTTTAAAGATGAAACTCAATTTACATTTTGCAACTCAGAAGATTCATCCAAAGTGAACGATGATAGTGTATCGAGTAAATTCGCCTTAACACTACCTTGTCTAAGTCTACTACGACTTAACCTATATTATTCAACCTTGGTTTATATCAACCTTTATGAGAGTTCTCAGAGCTTTTTACGTTCTGAGCCAATAGGAAATAAGAACATATTTTTGAAGCATGCAATATTAAAATCCGAGCAAAGTAAGCGATTGTAAGAACCAAAACTTCTCTAAAGTTTTGCCCTACATGTTTAATTATTTTAAGAATTATTTTCTGGCAAATGTTCCTGCTGGGTCGTAGGACAGTCAGAAAGACAAGGGAATGTCCCAATAGGCAGGCAGGAACGCGAGGGCAGACTTCGGTAAGGGGCGTAGACGACGGGTTAGGTCCACTAAGGACCCCCCCAACGAGATTAGGGCACAACAGCCACATTAGTTAAGATTAGGGTTAAACATATAGCATTTCCTTTTGTTTTAAGTAAACAAAACATTGAATTCTCTAGATTATAAGTTCATTTATTTTATTTCTTTTCCTATTTTTAATATATATATTATATTTATATATTTATTTACATATGTACTATATAATAAAATCCTGAGGCGGTATGAAACCCATGTAAGCTGTGTGACTATTTTATCGTAGTTAGCTTTTCCAAATTCAGGCCTCAGGCCCAACCAAAGGAATGAGGTTAAGCATTCCTACAGGGGTGGCGCAATAACGTTAGGTTATTACATCAGCCAATGTGTTACTACGCAGTAGAACATTATTGTTATTAATAATAGCGAACACCTGCAGTGGAAAAATACCACCAGAAGGGAAACCATAATAATGGCACACAGGCGGAAGGGAGAAAGAAGATTTTCTATGGCATGACTCGAAGGTCTGAAGTAGCAAAGTTAAGACCGAGAGAATCATTCAGTCAAGAACCGTCACACAGAGCAGAAGCTCCAGTCGAGAAACCAAACTCATCGAGGGAAGTCTTAATTTAATTTAGTGCGCGAAATTGAAGTGCCGTGCAGTCAACGGCCCGCGGTCGCTAGCAGTCATCAGTCAACGTCAGTAACTAATCCGTAGTAGCGCAACGTCAAAACTAACTGCGCAGCCACCACTAACATCAGCGCAACGTCGACGCCACCAGCACAGTCAGCAAGAAGTCAACGTCAACTGCGCAGCCGTCATCAACAGCAGCGCAACGTCGACACCAGTCGCACCAGCACTCTCAGCAGCAGCGCATCAGCGGAAAATTAACACCAGCGCCAGGAGAAGGCCCAGGATCTAAGTATCATTTGAAATATATATATATATATATATATATATATATATATATATAAAATTGTTTAAATTAAATTAAATACAATTCGACTACATAGGAGTCAACTAGGAGTGCTTACCTTTAATTAACTTAATATTACATGCTACTCCTTTCTAGAAACCCCACCACGATCCCTTTTCCACCTACTTATCCAACTGAGTTAAGTGAGAGTCGCTGCTCAAGTTGCCTAACCTTGTCCGTCCATCCTAGTTCCGACCTGAGTTAAGTGAGAGTCGCTGCTCAAGTTACCTCTTCCAAAACAATCCTGTTTGATGTTAAGTGATCCGCTTGCATCAAACACTAAAATAACCTATCTTAGTTTGTGTTAAGTGAGAGTCGCTGCACAACGCTACTCTATCCTTATTTACTCTAGTCAAGGGCTAACTGCTACGTCATTAGCTCGGGCTATCTATCCCACCATCCGGCTTTGTTGTTAAGTGAGAGTCGCTGCACAAAGCTACTCTAACCTCCTCGTCTACTCTAGTTTTGGGCTAACTGATACGTCATCAGCTCGGGCTATCTATCCCACCCTCCGGCTTTGATGTTAAGTGATACGCTTGCATCAAACGCTAAAATAACCTATCTAAGCTTGTGTTAAGTGAGAGTCGCTGCACAATGCTACTCTATCGTCCTTAAAAGCCACTTTCTTACGTTACGTTTCATTTGTGAGCATGATAATTTAAGCCTAAACTCAAACATAAGCGCACTCCTAGACCGACTTTTACGTAGGTCGAATTTAAATCAGAATTATTATTTAAAATTTACATAAAAGTGTATTAATATTCGAAATAAATTTAATAATAACGCATTGTAACGATATACTAAATAAAGAGTTTTGATTTGGCGTTCCAAATATTAAAATATTTGTAACGAAGCCTGGGTCCGGCGAGCCAACCCCAGCCTTAGAAAAACGAATCGTTACACGGTTCAAGACAAAAATCAACTAGAAGAAAACAGGTAAACATAAGTAGCAAACATAGGATTTATGATTTTTTTGTAATTCATTATCCACCTCATTCTCCAAATTTTGACAAATCAGTTTATTATAAGAACTTCTCATACATAGCATAACAGTACAATGTTTGTTCAGATATACGCTGAGAAAGGACAATCTTTTTTTATATATATTTAACTTAGAACAAAGGTATCAAATTATTAAATTTAAAAGTTCTCAAGCCACGAAAGCTTCAATATAATTTTTGATATCGCCGATATAAAGCAAGGTAAGAAATTTGAAAAATAATTATTTTCGTGAAAACAAAAAACTCTTCTCTTCCTCATCAACAAAACAGCTTTTTGGTTCCTTACTTACCCACCACTTCGGGCCCCCTTAAGACTCTTGGCCCGAGGGGAAACACCCCTTCCCCTCTCGGCGGACCTGTGTATGTATATTTTTTGTTGAAAACAGTGTCCCTGATGATAAACTCCGGCAGAATTCGAAATATTAGACACAATAAAACAAAGAATAAAAAACAAATATGACTGTTTTTTATTCAAAAAGTGACCTTGAGCCTGAATTTAACGCAAAATCAATTTTTTATTTTTTTATATATATTTTATTGTAACATGCTAAACTAAACCGATGTTTCGACGATTTTTCTCATTTCTCTATAAGTTTTATTGCGAATACACATAAACAATTTACAGACTGCGTAAGATTTTAAATAGAAGAAAGCACCCTGTGGAGTACTTTTACTGTGGCCAAGCAGAAGATAATTCGTTACTAGTTAAAATATGGAATTTTATCATCAATAAAAAAGAAAAAGAATTAAATATTTAGACCATAGAAAATTTTTCAATTCCACTTTTTAACCATCACGCGACACCTGGTTAGTTTACGAAAGGTCTTTTCGTTATTAACTTGCTGCATCAACATTACATGCAGCTATAAAATCAAACGCAGAACAAATAAAAAAAATTAAATTTTGAGCTCATTTGTTGTTGACTCTCTTTATGTTAATTCTATCGATATTGCTGATGCCCAGCTCCTTCATCATAGCAGTTAGTTTTCTATTTTCTTGCATAATACTCATTACTTCTCTTTGTTGTTTTTGCATAAACTAAATCAATGATATAAAATTCAAGTTAAGATTTTTTATATAAAAAATTTAAACATACTTTCATGAGGTTAGTATAATGCTGTTTTGAAAGATTTTTGTCGCAAAGTGTAGAATCAGTATCAGCCTTAAGTTCCGATTTTATGTGATACAGTTCATCTCGCAAGCCATCCAGTTTACGATTACAGTCCCGCACATCCTTCTCCAGAATTTGTGTTTTTAAATAGACTGTTTGTGCCAGTTTATACCAATCCGCTAAACATTCAGCCATTTGTGCCACAGCCGGCTTAACATCGTCAAGCAAAAGAGCTTTTATTCTCTTGCCATTCCGATCTACCTAAAAAAACAAGAAGTTACTTTTACATTAAAACTAATTTTGGCATGTCCACAACTTTTATTTTCTCTAAAGCATGAAATTGTTCATCGTTATAGGTCAAAGTTCGGGTAGCACGGTCTCGCAAAAGATTATGCCAAGAGTCCCGCAATCTTTCAATCATATATTTAGCTTGTTCACTTGCGCGGGTTCTACATGGACATTTTTTTCCATGCATTGATGAATTCCATTGATCACTACATGAAAAATAATTAATTAAAAGTTAATATATGTATATGAATTTTCAAATTACTTCAATGTATCTTCTACAACAAAATGCTTGTGCATTTGAACGACAACATCCGCAGCGCTGTCAAAATCAGACTTTAAATCAACCATGGCAGATACAATAGATTTGATTTCGTTGTTGCCTTTAGTCTAAAACCGAAAAAAATGTAAATATTCATTTATCTAAAGTTAATTTACTTTATTTTTACCTGATTTGACAAACTTAATACTGCATCAGAATAGTCCATAGTCGTTACAAGCAGACTGTCAAAGTTTTGCGTTTTTCTAAAAAAGAAATATTAAAAGTTTTAAAATCCAGAATAACGTAAGCAAATGTAAATTATTAAAAAATTTTAAAATACGATAACACTCAAATTTTCTAAACTTTGATTTACAAAACTCAAGCTTAAAAAAATAAATATTATTCTTCCATGTTACAGATACCAACATTAGCTTCAAAATTTAAAATACTGTAATTCACATCCACTTTTCTGAATTAGTGTGACACTGAGTAAATGTTTTTAATTACGTTTTATATTAAACTTGCTGAAACCCGGCGCGTTGCTGCCACGCTCCCTTGCATGAGTAAATTGAGGTCGAATACTGAATTCCGATGCTGTGCGACCAATAAATCAAAAGCTATGCGATTGCAAAAATCTGGGTTGATGGTAGATGGCACTACGCCTTTTCCTACGCCCATAAAATGTTATTAATGAAACTGCATGTATAAATTGAGGTCGAATACTGAATTCTGCCGCTGTGTGCCCATAACTTCAAAGCTATTCGATATCTCAAGTTTGGATTGTATTGGGGTGCCACTCCCCTTGTCCAACTCCCATAAAATTTTACCAAATAAACTGCTTGTGTAAATTTAGGTCGAATACTGAATTTCGATGCTGTAACCTCAAAGCAATTCGATAGCACAAATTTGGGTTGTAGGGGAGGTGCCACTTCCCCTTTTCCAACGCCCATAAAATATTATCAATGAAACTGCATGTATAGATTGGTTTTGAATACTGAATTCCGATGTTGTGCGACCCTTAATTCCAAAACTATTCGATATCGCAAGTTTTGGTTGTATCGAAGTTGTCACTCCCCCTTGGTTAGTTCCCATAAAATGTCATCAGTGAAATCAAATGTGTTAATTGAAGTTGAATACTGAATTTCGAGGCTGTGCGACCCATAATAATTTGATATCGCAAATTTTTTATATATTTGTATGCGGTAAAAAGGGGTGTGTCAATTTTTTTCTTAAGCCATCTCGTACTCAAAACAAATCCACTGCCAAAATTTGAGCTCAATCGGACCAGTAGTTTCAAAGTCTTTTTATCTTTTCTTAAAATTAGGCGTAGTTATAGTAGGACTACGCCCATTTTTAGTATAGTCACCGATGGTTATCATAATTAATTACCAAATTTTAGTTTAATACGACAAAAACCATCTTAAATATAGCTCTTTTATTGATTTTAGGCGGTAAACGTGGGTGTGGCAATATTTTATTTTTTCCTAAACCTTCGCGTAGCAATTAAGAACAAATCCCCAGAAGGAAGTATCCAATTAGGTTCAGTCGTTTTCAAGTTTTAAGCATCCGAACAAATTATGATTAATTTTTATATATATAGACTAGCTAGCAAATACCCGCTGCTTCGCCTGCGATAAAAATATTAAAAACCATGTCAAAATTTGAAATCTTAAAATTAAAGTATTTAGTTATATCTTCAAATGCAAAATATAAAAATAATTGTGTTTGTTAAGTAATGAAAAAATGGTATAAATATTAAAAAATGACTTTATTTAATTTGAATTACCTTCTTTAAACATTAATTGTTATGGTGACATAAAGTTACTTGGCTTTTTCTGTATTTTAATTTTTTAATAAGTCCTGCATTACAGGATTATAAAATATTTGGGAAAACATTTTTTTAATTTTTTAATTCCAAAATGGAATTTTTTAACTTAGATTCTGAACATGAATATATTCTTCTTAAGTTTTGAAAAATTTCCATTATTATGACATTACACTTTTGGCTACATCTCGAAAACTTTAGATTTTCTCAGTACAACGCATTTTTTTATGAAAAGTCGTTGATTAATAAAAATAACGGTAAACGAAAAATTTTTGGAAAATATTTTGTACGTTTATCTAGTATATTGAAAAAATTCCCGTTATGTTGGCTTTATATTATTAAAATACAAATTCTAAATGTTTGATTGTTTAAATCATACTTGATTTTAAATACAAATTCTAGTTGTTTGATAATCGTTTATTGAGCTTAAGGTCAAAGTTAGAACAATTAATTATTCTAACGAATCTTTCCAAAGAAGATTAAGCTCAATAAACAATTTTAAACTATCAAACAACTAGAATTTGTATTTAAAATCAAGTATGATTTAAACTATCAAACATTTAGAATTTATGTTTAAATCATATAAAGTCAACATAATAAATAAAGAGGTCATTTAGGAAAAAACTTTAATTCCCGTTATTATTAGAATTTTTATTGATTTAAAGTATTGTCCGGCAGACGCAGGAGCCACAGACCGCCATACTGCTATATATGAATTTTTGTGCTATTCGGAAAAAAAATTGTATACATATTGTCACCATTTTTAGTAAAGTTGCCAAAAGTAACCATATGCACTGAATTAACAAATTTTAGTCTAATAGGACCAAAACCGTCCGAAATAGCATTTTTGATTTTTTGTGGGCGGTAATGGGGGTATGGGAACATTTTTTTCCTAAAACCATTTCGTGCTCGAAAGAAATCGACTGCCAAAATTTCATCTCAATTTAGCTTAAACCTAGCGAGCTTTTCTTCACTCCACGCTTATCCCCTGATAAGTGGGCGTAATTAAAGTGGGACACTCCCAGTTTTAGTACAGTTGCCAAGAGTAATCATATAAACTAAATTACAAATTTTTAGTTTAATACAACCCAAACCGTGTTCACTTCACGCTTATCCCCCGAAAAGTGAGCGGAACTTAAATGGGACACGCCCATTTTTAGTAAAGTTGCCAAAAGTAACCGTGCGAACTAAATAACCAAATTTTAGTCTTATACCACGTTAACATAGGGCCAAATGACTTATTCCATTCAGCGAAATGAGAAACAAAGTCATCTCATTTCCCATACAAATTCTAAGTTGCAATTCAACTCATTTAAAACAAACGAATGAGATTAGAAGCGTTCTTAAAACTTATTACAAACTATTTCGGACTGACACACTAAAAACAAAGCAAAACTTCACACAACAAATCATTTTATGCACGTGTATCATCATAAATATCAACCAGTAAAAACAAAACAATGAAGCAGTTGTCAAACGAAATGAAATAAAAAAACCAATATAAGCAGTTTTGAATGGCTGATTCCAAATGAGTCATTTGTCCCAATTTAAACGTAAACCAAAATTGAAGGTTAAATGGGGCAGTGAAGCCAATTTTTAGTACAGTTGCCGAAAGTAGCCATACAAATAAAATTACCAAATTTTAGTCTTGTACGACCAAAACCGTCTGAAATATAGCATTTTTAGCACATAATAGACTTGAAAAGTAGGAGTGGCAAAATAGAAATAGCCTATCATGATTTAGTTGAAATAACAAATCGATTGGTACCTATATCGTCTAAATCGGTTCAGTGGATCTCTTGTGATTGTTAAACATCCGTGCAGTGTCAACGCTTTTAATAGTATAGATAGATAGTGTAGATAGATAGATAGTATAGATAGTTTTTTTTTTAATTAAAAATAACAAACGCCGTGAAATGCGAATCCAAGGAGAGGCAATAACAATTAAATTCAACACGTCTGAGTCGCAGATGTTATAAAAAAAAATGAAGAAACAAATAAATCCTACTGATATCGGTGTGGAGATAAGGGGTATCAGAAGGACAAAAGCTGGAGACTTACTCGTTCAACTAAAAAAAGGCGAAGGCCATGCCGAAAAGCTCAAAAACGCTATAGGTAACACGCTTGGTGAAGATGTCATGATTAGAGCGGTTACCAAAAATCACATTCTTGATATCAGAGACATGGATGAGTCAAAAGATGAAGATGAACTTGTTAATGCTCTTATGAAGGCAACAAAAGTAGAAGAACCCACAACGTTCAAAATATTAAATTTTAGAACATCGTTTGGAGGAACCAAACAAGCGCTCGTTCAACTACCTGAGCACTTAGCAGCTCCACTGCTCCGTACGAGGCAAGTCAGAGTAGGATGGGTTATGTGTAGGCTGAGGAGTAAGATTAGAGTTCAGAAATGTTTCAGGTGCCTAGAACAGGGTCATATTTCGAGCCAGTGCAAAGGTACAGATAGAAGCAATTTATGCAGAAAATGCTGTAATCCGGGACACAAAGCTAAAGAATGCAAAGCGGAAACGAGATGCATACTATGCCATGAAAGTGGCTAAATAAATCAGCATTATATTGGTAGTACAGCGTGTGCAATCAACATAAGAAATAAAGCAAGAAAATTATCACGAAATTTCTACAGATCAATCTAGGACGGGGTAGAGAAGCACAAGACCTGATGATACAGAAGGCGACAGAGATTAATGCAGACATACTTTTAATAAGCGAACCGTACAGAAACCCACCATCTCAAGTTTGGTTCGAAGACAAAAACCATTGCGCAGCCATCATGGTAAGAAACAGAAGATTAATAATAAGCGAAGTTGATGAAAGCAACGCTGGCTTCGTATATGTCACAGTGGGCAAAATTAGGGTATATAGTTGCTACTTTTCACCAAATATAGACTTTAATTTGTTTGCAGAAGGCCTTAACGTACTTGATGTTTCTATCAGGTCCTCAAAATATAAAGTGCTCATTGGAGGAGACTTCAATAGTAAATCTACAGAATGGAACTCCAATAAACTGGATAAAAAGGGTACTACAGTGTGTGAAATGATTGCTAGTCTTGGTCTTACGATATTTAATATCGGAGACAAACTTAACTTTCGGAGAGGTACAGGTGGTAGTATTATCGACATCACCTTTGAAACGACAAACCTCTACAATGAAAACATGAATTGGATAGTGCTGGAAGATCTCACCTTAAGTGACCACCAGTATATCTCATTTAATATAGATGAACGTACAAATATGAGTGTAGAAGATGTAAATTTCCCAAGATGGAACGTCAGAAAACTTGATGACAAAAAATTGTCCGATTATATTACTCGGGCTAAAGATAGAAATATGGATAACCAATCCGAAAATACAAATGTAGAAAATGCCGCAGAGTCGCTGACGAAGATACTCACAAAAGCGTGTAATGTCGCAATGTCAAGAGCTCAAAAATATAACAAGCGCCCAGTATACTGGTGGAATGCTAAAATACGTGAGTTGAGGGCGAAATGCCTTGCAGCACGTCGAGCGTCAACACGAAACCATGATAACCAGCTCTTAACGGTTGAGTATAAAACGGCACGTAAAACCTTAAGAAGAGCCATAAAAGAGAGTAAGAAAAGATGCTGGACAGAGCTGTGTAACGAAATAGATTCCGACCCATGGGGCAAACCGTACAAAATTGTGATGAAAAAGCTTGGTGGAATTAAACCTATACCCGGCATTAAAGAACCAGTGTGGGCAACAACAATAGTAGAAACACTATTTCCATTCGATGAAGATGGGCTAAGAAGAGAACCAAATTATCAAGTCGAAGGTTTCATCCCTCTGAACGTAGATGACATTACACATGCTTGTAGTAAACTAGAAATAGGTAAGAGCCCAGGACCAGATGGTATACCAAATGAGGTCATAAAAGTAGTATGTGAGATATGGCCAGACCTTTTACTTGAAGTCTTCAATTCAAGTCTAATAAACGGAATCTTTTCAGCTAAATGGAAAATACAAAAGTTAGTTTTATTACGAAAGGGAAATAAACCATTAAATGAGCCTAGTTCCTATAGACCACTCTGTATGTTGGACTCACTAGGAAAACTATTAGAGTACGTAATGCTAAAACGTTTGGAAGAGCGCATAGATGACCTTGGCGGACTATCCCCTATGCAACATGGCTTCCGCAAAGGGAAGAGTACAGTTGATGTCATTAGCGCAGTATGCAATAAAGCTATACAGGCCAAAACAACAGGAGAATACTGCTCAATAATAACACTAGATGTTAAAAATGCTTTTAACACAGTAAAGTGGAAAGTAGTGCTACAAGCTTTCAGAAACCGACGTTTAGACAACTATCTCTTTAACAAAGTATCGGACTATCTGGATAACAGAATTTTAATCTATGAGACGGAAAATGGTATAAAAGAGTACCAAATAACAGCAGGTGTACCTCAGGGCTTAGTATTAGGACCATTCCTGTGGAATGTAATGCACGATGGTCTACTGAATTTGGAATTACAAGAAGGTGCAAAACTAATAGGTAACGCTGATGATATTGCTCTGGTAGTAAACCAGCGAACTGCCGAATTAATCGAGATAGTCGTAAACGATAGCTTATGTCGTTGTAACAGATGGCTGCGAAGAAACGGTTTGAAACTTGCAGTTCCAAATACGGAAGCAATTCTAGTGACAGATCGTAGGGTCTTCAAAATACCGAAAATACGTCTACAAGATAGAGAGATACCCTTTAAACGAAGCTTATGCTATTTGGGTGTGCAATTAGATGACAAACTTAGCTTTGGACAGCACGTAGTAAATATTCGTGACAAAGCTTTGCGAACGGCAGCATCATTGGCCAGAATAATGCCAAACTGTGGGGCCCCAAGGCCGCAGATGAGAAAATTAATAAACAGCGTAGTACACTCCCAGATCCTTTATGCTGCTCCAACCTTTTTCAGGGCACTGAATCTGAAGAATAATATTAGGGAACTACAGAAAGCACAGAGAGTTAGTGATCTCCGTATTATATCAGCGTACCGTACAGTATCCACAAGTGCGGCATTAGTGCTTGCAGGTCTGCCACCAATAGACTTATTAATACGGGAAAGAGAAGAAATATATACCCAAACTAAACTTATAAGTTGGGCAAACACTAATAAAAATTAATGAGAAATAAAAATTAATGCCAGGGACAATGTAGTGACTAAATGGCAAGAATGTTTGAATCAAAACATGAACGGGAGCTGGACATATAGCCTTATCCCCAATATAAAAGTCTGGCTGGAAAGACAACATGGAAACATGGGATATTTTCTGACTCAGGCTATGACAAACCATGAAAGTTTTAACCAATACCTGCATAGATTTAAACTAAAAGAAAAAAGCAGCTGTGATTCATGCGCAGCGCTAGAAGAAGATGCAAAGCACATACTTTTCGAATGTGAAAAGTGGTTTGAGGAGAGACGAGCTTTAAATGATATGCTAGGTGTTACATTAACTCAAAAGAATCTGTTGAACGAAATGCTAAAATCTGAACATGCATGGACTTTGTGTGAAAGACACAGAAATAAAATATTAAAGGAGAGAAACTTCAGTAGTTCCGAACCTCCTTGCTTAAGGAGGACGTAGGAATCTTACAAAAACAAACCCCCGTCCTGATGAAATGCTGACGCGGTTCCGGTGTGGAGCTGGTGGATTATCGTGGGGCCACTAGATGATAGCGTGCTATCACTACATCCAAAAAAAAAAGATAGTATAGATAGATAGTATAGATAGATAGTATTGATAGATAGATAGTATAGATAGATAGTATAGATAGATAGATAGTATAGATAGTACAGATAGATAGATAGTATAGATAGAAGACACAGTTGAAAGACTTGCTAGTTGGCAAGGCTGCAAAATATAATTTATGCTTATAACTGAATTCTGGCAAGTCCCCTCAAAACATTTGCAAAGAAAATTAATCAACACTGTATGACAGCAAGAACCTCCCTGAAAGCAACTACACATAATGGCTGCCGTGTTATATTGAATCTCTCGCGACAAAGAGACACAGTAGTTCGCGGCATCATTGACGAACTTTTCGTGATGATTTCTTAAAGGATGTTACTGCAATGCACTGCCTTCCGAGTGCAAGTGGAATTGAATAAAAATTTAATTTGCTATTTGGTGTTCTAAAGATAATTTTTGTTCGTCAATACTATTAATTATATTAATAAATTAAATAAATAGATTAATACAAACCGCAAAAAGTGATATTTAGACCACTAAATAGCGAACTAAATTTTGGTTCAATTTCACTTCCACCCGAAAATGGATCGCAGAACATACCTGTCGGTAGTCAATTCGTTGACGGAATTGACTACATTTTTTCTATTTTTCGTCAACGAATCTTCCTCACCATTTCGATATTGTTTTCGTGCACGATAAATCCCAACGTTTCGTATATCATTCGTTCATGAAATTTCGGTTCTCTAACGAAACTTCTTCAACGTTTCGGCATAACATTCCTTCACCAATTCTATTACACTTCTCGATTTTAATTCCTTGACGAATTTTATTTATATTTCTGGATACTTTTCGTTAACGAAACTTCCTCAATATTTTGATATTAGGTTGATAAACCCAGACGTTTCTGCATTGCGCCTTGCACGAATTTGGAACATTTATATGAAATTTTCGTCAATGAAATGTGAAATTTATGGCCAAATCAGCATGTTTCGTCAAGGATCAAGAAAAATCGTACATGATTCATTTGTGATTTCAAGACTGGAACTACTGGGGAGGAAACCTTTGTTTGTTGTTGTATTTCGCTGCTTGTTGAATGTAAGCATCAAATAAATAAGTAAATTTTGTAATAATTAAAGTGTAGACTTTTCGAAAAACTAACTAAGTAAGCTATTACACTGGAAATTATCATAGGAATTGAATAAACAAAGAATTATCAAGATTATCGAATTATAATAAAAAAATTAATATAAAGAATTATAACAAAATAATCGGTTCAGCAGTTACCGAGCTTGTTTCATTTTGTTTTATTTAGCACGAATAAAAAGTTTTTGAAAGATTAATAATTTTCTGAAATCATATTTTAAAGTAAGTAGTTTGTTGTTATACATTGTTCCAATAATTTTAGTTTATAGATTTTACTAATGAATTTACTGACACTACATCTAACAATACTTTCTTGCTAATGTACACACACTTGACTAAAATTTGCAAAGTTCATAAAATATTTGTTTTTTTTTTTAACTTTTAGTCTGCATTTTACATGTCAGTCTGTTTACCTGGATTCCACATTATCCGTCTATCGGCATGTTTGCTTTTGACAGTCCGTCGACTACACATTTATTTAATTTTGCAATATAAATGAGAGCACAAAAAAAAATCACCTAAAGTCTTATAAGATTTCTGCAAAAAGCTGTTTACTGTGTAAGGTAGATGTCATCAGTGGTTTAGCGGCCATTCCCGAACAAATGTAATTCAAAGTGTGCACAGGTGTTGGAGACCTCGCAGCTACACTGCATTTAAGAAATAGTTGGTTACGTCATGTGTCCATTTACCTCAGTGTGCTCTTTAAAGCGCTTGAAATGATCGCACGATGTTAATGCAAATCGCATCCCAGCGGTAGATAGAAAATAAGAAGTGCAAAGAAAACATGTAAGGAAAAGCAGAAGAAAGGACACAAGAAAAAGACGCTTAAAATTCAAATCGGAAAAATAAACGGCAGCGAAAAGACGCGAAAATATGAAACATAAATTTTTTAAAGTAGAACAAGCCATACATTTTATATTTTATTTGCCTTAATTAATTTGACATTTATTTAATCTTTATTAAAATTTAAATTAATATACAAAAAGTTTTTTTTAATAAGCCAATTAGTTTGCCAAGATTACTTCATTTGTTTTCAATATTAACGCGTTCTTTTCCGCTGGTGAATTACCTGGAATTCAGCAGAATACGGCTGCTTAAAATGCCGTACCAAACGAGGAGTTCTGGTAACGCAGAAAAGAAGTCCGAATCAAATGGAGCAGATACAAGTGGCGCAGAAAGTGAAGGACAATTGTGGACAACGCCGCTTCCATACTGCAGAGAAATGTCACTGCTAAACAAATATCTTTTATTGTTTCTAGCATCAATGCTCTTAAGAACTTCCGTTGAAGGGCTAAGACACAGCACAGTTGAAAGTCAAAGAAATTTAGAGAGACTACGTACACAGATTTAGCCGAGTAATGAAAATCTTCCTGCGCAGCCACGAAAAGCAAGAACACCAATAACAACATCGGATGAAAGCCAAGTCTTGACACTAGCTGAGGGAGTCTCAAATTTGAACCTGTATGATTTGCTCATATTTATTGGGCACGCAGATGGGTGGCTGCTGCTCAGAGCAAGCTTTTATGATACAACAAGCGCATTTGGATATAGTGACAGGCACAACCTCATGCGCCTGAAAAAAATGTTTAAGTGGTGCCGCCAGAGAAGCAGTGGCTTCTATGCTGATTTTCCCGAATGACGTAAAGAATGCCATGGAAGAACTTGAATTTAACTTTGAAAGACCGGATTTAATGGTACGCTTTCAATTGCAAAAGATTAAACAGATTCCTTTTATTTTAGAAAACAAGTTGGAACAAATAATTGCATTTTCCACAATGGCGCGCAATGTAGTTGCGTTTTTAATATCTGCCGGGTGTCATCAACATTTAACTAATCCTTCATTGTTGGACCAATTGGTTTCAAAGCTACCAGTAAACAAACAATTCGACTGGGCAAAACATGCTGCCAGCATTAAACCATTTCCGACGGTGCAACATTTTTCTATTTGGCTATGTGACTTAGCCAAAGTTGTGTGTTTGATGCCATCAACAGTCTTGATGCCTATAAGAAGCAGCGCATCTCATCAATAGCGGCCACGTCGAGTAATGTACGTGAATGAAGACAACAACAGACGTGAACTAAAGTGCTACCAGTGTGCGGAAGGGCACATGCTACCTGATTGCCCAATTTTCCTGCGTTCACCTAATTTTAGGGATAGTTGACATAAGGTTAAGGGTTTGCAATTGTGTTTTGCATGCTTACAAAGGGGCAACAATTCGTAAAATTGTCGCAATAAAAACGTTTGCGGTATTAATGGTTGCCGCTGTTATTACCATCATCATTTACATGAGGAACAGATTCAGAATTCTATTACGCCAAAGATTTCATCAAACGCCAACAGCCAGCCGTCAATATACGTCAACGCCAACATTCCACAAACAAGTCAAACGGAGAATTTTTATATGCCATAATCAAAAAACTGCAAATAGGCCATTGCATACTGCCGCGCAGCCGTTATTGAATTGTCGATTGCCTAGCACATCATGCAGTCAGTTATTTAAGATTTTTCCAGTCACACTTTTTGGACCAAATGGAAGAATGGTCAGGGAGTTATAACTGAAACATCAATGAGGATAAATGTAGAAATGTGTGGTGTCGATGCGATTAACAAATACAATTTAAAGAATGTGCGCACGACTCGTAATCTTTGTTTGCCTAACCAATCCTTTAATAAAACGATCTACAAACATTTTAGGTGCTTGTCTTTAAAAAATTATAACAATGTGAAACCTGTTATATTGATTGGCTTAAATAACGCACAGCTCAGTGTGGCAACAGCTGTGATGCAGGATGGTGACAATATTCCTATAGCCACGAATATCAAGGTTGGATGGGTCGCCTTTATACCAGCAAAAACAGCAGCGCCAGTGAAATCAATTGAACAGTCCCTTGAAAATTTAACAAAACTAGTTGCAGATTATTTTGAAAGCAACAGGCTCGGTATTGACAGCTCAGTCCCAGTCTTGGAATCAGAAGACAATATTAAAGCCCGAAAATTTTGGAAAACACTACTAAGAACTTAAATTGGTAAGTTCTTTGAAACCGGTCTCATATGGAAAAAGTTTCCGCCTTATCTGCCAAACAGTTATGAGATGGCAGAAAGACGTTTAATTTTCATTGAGAAAAAAATGAGCCGCGATAACAACTTTGCTGAAAAGTACAAAAATGAAATGAAAAAGTATTTAGAAGTAGGGTATGCCAGAAAACTCGACATGGATGACATTGAAATTAAAGGTCCAATTTGGTATTTGCCTCACTTTGCAGTGCAGAACCCACACAAACCAGACAAGATGCGAATTGTATTCGACGCCGCCACGACTGTTGCCGGAACGTCATTAAATTCCGTGTTGCTGAAAGGATCGGAGCAAGCGAAGCCGCTTTTAACGATACTATTTAAGTTTCGAGAAGGACCTATTGCTGTTGCTACTGATATTCGTGAGATGTTTTCTCAATAAAAATTCGTGCTGCTGGTCAGAATGTTCAGTGCATCCTTTGGAGAAACGGAGATACAAGTCAACCACCTCAACATTTTGTTATGTTATCGATGATATTCGGTGCTATATGCTCACCATGTTGTGCTGACTATATCAAAAATCGAAATGCCGAAAGATTTAGAAATTGATATCCTGACGCCGTAGATGCCAAAGTAAACAAACACTATCAGCCTTATTCATAATCTCATTTTAAAGGCTGCGTAACTTTAAACCAGCTTTAAACAGCACATCGTTTTTCATAAATGTTTTTCCGGCGTGTGTAAGATCTGCGTAACATTAACCCCGAAATTGGCGTTTAAAGGCTGCGTAAATGTAACCGTAACTTTTTTGTCGTCTTTTCGATTACGGTTCATGTATATGATATTTATATCATAGACATGCTTAATAAGCGACCTTTTTAGACTTTTTTTCAGTAATAGATTCGCAAATGTACAAGAAATCTTCGTTTTTGTAAACGAGTTTCGATTGTTTAGACACAAACCTTACAAAATTAAGCAATGAATAAAAAAGTGGCTATGAATAATACAGGGTTGCCAATATTCGAAGCGCCCATCTGGCAACACTGTAACTTTCCGCAGTGATGCCAAATCGACTAATGACATACCGCGTTTGAAGCGTCATTCCAAGCAAATGTTTACAATGGAACAGTACACGCCACGCGAACGCTCTAAAATTGTTGAAATTTACATTCAACAAAACAAGTCAATAGTAAGAGCAATTTTGGCATAAAATTATCATGAGCGATGAAGCTCATTTTCAGTTAAACGGAACGGTAAACAAACAAAATTGCCGTATTTATGCCACTGAAAATCCACAAGAGATTCAAGAGGTACCTCTTCACGATGCAAAAGTCACTGTTTGGTGCGGCGTTTGTGCTAAAATGCTCATTGGGCCGTTCTTTTTCGAAGATGATAATGGCCACAGAGTTACTGTCAATCAGGAGCGTTATCGCGATATGATAAACAATTTTTTCATGCCAATCGTTCGTCGAAAGCGTATCAGGCACTACTGGTTTCAACAAGATGGCGCGCCACCACACACAAGCCGCACTACAATCGATTTTTTGAAGCAATTGTTCCCTGGCCGTTTGATGTCAAAAAATGGTGATTTCGATTGGCCGCCAAGATCACCAGATTTAACGCCTCCAGACTTCTTTTTGTGGGGTTATTTGAAATCAAAGGTTTACGTCAACAAGCCAAAGACCCTAGAAGAGCTGAAAACCAACATCCGTCAAGAAATAACCGCCATTCCCATCGAAATGTTGAAGAAAACCATGGAAAATGCTGCAAAACGGGCACAATATGTCGTAGAGGCCAATGGCGACCATTTACGAGATATCATATTCAAGAAATAATGTAAGCAAATCTACTTGAACCCAATTAAATGATATTCATGACGAACAGACAAAAAATTGTGGTTTCTTTGATTTATTTAAAAATAAAATGGGCGCTTCGAATATTGGCAACCCTTGTGGCGGCGTCAGTAAATAATAAGATATATTGTTGTGAATTTATTTTAAATATATTTATTTATTTAAAGACAATTAATTAACGATGAGAAAGAGTTTTTAAATTGGTGTTTGCTTGTCGCCGGTTCTTATAATACTATTAAAATGGCGATGGCGAAATTGAAGTGCGTGCTAATTTGCAGAGTTGCATGTTACGTTGTTGGAGTTGCCATCGTGCAACGACATTCCACCCCCTGGTAAATCTTGGCAAGGATTTACAAACAAAAGAGCGGCTAGCTTCGACGCTGGACGACTTATAATTCCATGTGAAGTTTGCAGTTCTGCACTCCTAACTTGCCCATCTTTTGCAGGAAATACTTTAAGAATTCTGCCTTTTTTCCATTGACTTCTCGGCTGACTAGGATCACAGACGATAAGTAGTTGTCCTGGCTGAAGTGGCGTTACTTTTTCTTTCCACTTTGGTCGTTGAAGTAGTTGCGGCAAATATTCGACTGTCCATCTTTTCCATATTCGGTCTTTGAGATTTTGAGCAATTCTCCATTGTTTGCGTACACATAATTTTGTTTCTTCAGGATGTGGTGTTTGTGTGGAATTAAGACATCCCATCAAAAAATGATTCGGCGTCAATGGTTCCTCCTGATTTGGCTCAATCGGTAAATCGGTCAAAGGTCGACTATTTACAATGTTTTCCGCTTCGATTAAAGCACTTCTGAAAGTTTCCAATCGTGGCGCTTCAGTGTGTAGACATCGTGCTAGTAGGCGTTTGACACATTGAATAAGTCTCTCCCAGCAGCCTCCGGCATTCGGGTTAGACGGACAATTGAAAACCCAATCGATGTTATTTTTTGAAAGTTCTCTGCTAATTTCTTCAAAGTCGAAGAGGCGGTTTTCGATCTTCAATTCTCGTTGTGCACCAATAAAATTGGTGCCGTTGTCGCTTCTGATACGGATTGGCACACCGCGTCGATTGACGAAATTCCTCAAGCAGAGTATGAATGCATCAGTAGAAAGATCTTCTGCGATTTCTACGTGTATTGCTCGCGTAGTCATACAAGTGAATAAAGACACCCATCGCTTTTCCTTCTACGACCTACTGTAATAAAAAACGGTCCACAATAATCGACACCACAATAACTGAATGGACGGACGAATGGCGTGACTCGATCAATAGGCAATTGACCCATTAGTGGTACGCTCGGTTGCGCTTTTTTTATTATGCAAGTTGGACATACTTTTTTTATAGCCTGAAGTAATGATCGTGCGCTTGACACCCAATATTTTTGTCTCATTTCATTAATAATTATCTTGTCGTTTTGATGATGTGCTTTACAGTGGTAATGCCGCATGATCAGGTGCGTAACATAATGATCATGGGGTATGATAATGGGGCGCCTGGCTTCAGCAGGAAGACAGTAAGCAGCGTCTATTCTTCCATTTAACTTTAGTAATCCATCCTCATCTAAAACCGGTGTCAATGAGTATATATGACTTGTTTTCGGTAGGCACTCCCTACGACGTAAAATATCGATCTCTGTAGCAAACGAATCTTTTTGAATTTGACGGCAAAGTAACTTTTCGGCAGCATAAAGTTCCCTAGCTGACAATTCCTTGAACTGAGAAGCTTCGCACTTTATCTTCTTGGCATTTGAAATAAACCTCATAATCCATCCCAGTACCCGGATAATCTTAAAAAATGTTGAGAATTTAGTAAAGTCTATAATAAACTTACCATCATCTCTAATGATTAGAACACGGTTTGGTAGTTCTTCTGCAGCACATTGTTCTGATGACATATCTTGAGGTTCTTGAGGCCAGTAGTTTTCATCTAGGCTTAAGAAATCTGGACCCGATATCCATCTCGATGGAAACTTATACGATGACGGTGGCTTAGCTCTTGTTGCATCATCCGCGACATTAAGTGCTGTTGGCAACCAACGCCATTGCTCAGGAATTGAAACAGCAAGTATTTCAGAGATTCTAAATTGGACGAATTGTTTATACTGCCTCTTTGTTGACCGAATCCAGTGAAGTGTTGTCTTCGAATCAGTCCAAAAAATAGTGTTGTTTATTTTAATATCATGACTTTCTTCAGTGTATGTTTTGAGACGGCTGGCTAACACTGCGGCTTGAAGTTCCAAACGTGGAATGGACATTCCTTTTGGCGGGGCACATCGGGTTTTGGCGACTACAAAGGCAATATCTCGACAATCCTTCTTTTTTATAACAAAATATGCGACAGCAGCATATGCGCTCGAACTGGCGTCTGCAAAAATATGCAACCGAACTTCATCGGCTGCCGTTAAGTGAGGTGAATAACAACGCTGGATACGAAATTGTGAAATCAGATGGAATTCATTCCACCAGAGATACCATTGTTCTGTAAGATTTTGAGGTAATGGATCATCCCACATCACTTGTTCTTTCCATGTGGCTTGCAGCAAAATTTTTATGCATATCATTACATGGGCCAAAAGGCCAAACGGATCAAAAATCGACATTGCTGTAGCCAACATTTCACGTTTTGTTGGTGCTCGTTTACCATCCAGGACATCTCTTGGTATTTTAAAAAATTGGAAATGAAACTCAAAGGTGTCATTTTCTGCATTCCAAAACATACCTAAAATTTTTTCAGTGCTGGCTTGTCGTTCCATGTTCAACACGTTATTGGATATCTCGTTTTGACTGTTAAGTTTGCTTTGAATCTCTTTGCTGTTTGAAATAAAACTGCGCAGCTCAAAACCAGCTCTTGCATTTATAATAACAGCTTCGCTTGTTGATTGATACGCCTCGTCTTTGCTATCAAAACTTACGACCAGATCATCTACGTACATATTTTCTGTGATTATCTTTGCACCCTTTGGCATGTTGCTTTGGAACTGAATGGCATTAATATTTTTAACATATTCAGCTGAACAAGGTGAGCAACTAGCTCTGAATATCATTGATTTCATGGCGTACACTCTTATAGGACTCGATGTGTCGCCATCTCTCCACAAAAATCTTTGTGCGTCCTGGTCCGATGCTCTGATTTGTACCTGCAGAAACATTTCTTTAATGTCGGCCGCAACTGCAATTATACCTTGACGAAATTTATGTAAAATGGTAAGTAAGGGCTTGGAATGCTCCGGTCCTTTCAATAAAACTGAGTTGAGTGATATTTTTCCCACAGCAGCGGCTGCATCAAAGACTACTCTCAGCTTTTCCGGTTTGTTGGGATTAGTTACACCAAAATTTGGAAGATACCATACGGTTGAGTTGGATCTATTGATATGGTTTGACGGAATTAGTTCTGCATATCCACTTTTTATATATTTTTCTATTTCCTTGATATATTTTTCGGCATACACTGAATCACGGCTCATTCTTCTTTCCACATTCAATAAACGAGCTTTGGCCATTGATAGGCTCGATGGTAGCACTGTGTTTTCTTCTTTCCAGATTAAGCCGGTTTCAAAACGTCTACCAATGTACCTTGTTGTATCTGTTAAAATAGCTCTAGCTCTTATATTTTCTTCACTTTCTATAACAGAGGTGCTTCTTACGCCAAAATTTTCTATTTCAAAGTACTCCTGCACTAATTTGTCTAATACCTTTAATGACGTTTCTTGTTCGTGAAATACGCTGGGTTTTGAAGGTGAATCGGCGTAAAATGGGCCATAAACTACCCAACCTATTTTTGTAGCTGCAGCAATCGGCTCATGACGTCCGGCCTCTACCACTTTTTCAGTTGCACCTAAAAAACAATTATCTAATCCAATTAGCAAAACTGGTTTGGCATCTGTATAGTTTTTTACTGGCAAATTAATAAGATGGCTAAAACTCTCCTTGGAAAACGATTGCACTGGTAAATTCAAATTCTTTACGGTGTGTATGTTCTTTAAATCAAAACAGACTTTGCTATCATCTAGACTACTGACAGTTATCGTTACCTTTTTGGACATTTCTGTCACCTTTTTGTCGTCATACCATTGAAGAGTTAGCGGCGTTTTTTGTCCCTTCAGCCCTAATTTGTCTGCAACATTCTCTTCTATCAGAGATACCGACGATCCCTCATCCATCATGGCATAGGCCTCTAAGCTACCAAGTGGTCCAGTTAATATTAAAGGGAAAACTTTATAAAGGTGCAATTTATAGCTATGGCGGCAATTAAATATTCTATTTGGCTCATCAATTTCATGTAATACTTGATTATGCATGCGGGTGCACCCATTTATACCGCAGTAAGCTTTCTTGTCACAATTGGTTATGTTGTGACCCTTTTCAAGACAAGCAAAACATAGGCCATAACGCTTTACTTGCTCCCATTTTTTACTTGTTTCAAATGCGTTAAAAATTTCACACTCACCCAGTGTATGATTGCCATAACATTAAATACATCTTTTTTTCGGATTGATATCTTCATTATGATAGTTATGTAAAATACGACCACTGTAAAACGCTGATGGTTGTCCATTTACATTTTGATCCCGAAGCGCCCTTATGGCTGGCTGCATGTTTACATTGTTGCGTGGTGGCATAGTCGGCTGTGTGTTAGACGGGCTGCGTAAACGAAAATGTGGATAAGTTGGTGTGGTTGTGTTAACACGATGCATAGAAGGCATATGAGCCACGACCCTTGCCAACTCACTTAGCCAATTTGAAAAGGTTTCCACTGTTGGAAAAGACTCAGCACCTGCTGCAGTTCGACTCCACTCAAATTGCTTAGAAGGCGGCAGTTTTATGACGAGTTGTTCAAGAAGCGTAGGATTTATAAGATGATGTTCGCATTGCGCCGACTTAAAAAAGGCAACTATGTTACGCACACGGTTAGAAAAGGCGATCACATTTTCAAGGCGATTTTCATATATTATAGGAAATTGTTGAACTTTATCTATTTGGCTTTTAATGGGCAAATCTGATCTGCCGAAAATAAATTTCAATTCGGCAATAATTTTAGGTACTTCGTCAGGAAAAATTAGCATTGAAGATACGGCTTGTCTTGCTTCACCCTGCAGAGCGGTATGCAGACGCATTAAATTTTGCCTGTTATTGTAGCGAAATTCTTCAGTGGTGTCCTTATAATTTGCAATAAAAAGTGGCCAGTCCTCGGCATTACCATTGAATGGTGGTAGTGGGTACAATTTCCCGGTAAAATCGTCAGAATTTGAAAAGGTTGCTCTATTGTTTGATGGTAGCGACGGCAATGGTTGGTGATAGAAAGGCGATGATGAGGCGGTTGTTGGTGGCGGCGGCATTGAAAAATGTGTTGTCATCTCGTTGGATATAAATTGTTCGCTATTAACAGCGCCTGTTGCTCTATTGGCCAGGCTAGTGTTATTTAAAATATTGTTGGCAGTTGAAGCTGGAGTACTGGATCCTCCGCTAGTGGCTTCAAAACTTGTGGTGGTGGTATTTTTGGTAGCAGTATCGGCTTCGACACGGCTTCGAAGTTGGCGCACTTGTTCTTGGCCTCGAGCCGTTTCCAATCGAAGTTGCTCAACTGTTTCCCGCAACGCTGTTACTCCAGTTAAGAACGCCGAGAGTTCTTCAGTGGTGATTGGCGCACGCGAAGGTTGCTGATCGTTAATTTCGCCAGCTGCATCTTGATCCCCAGTGGACATGCTTTGATTTCTTTTACATCCACTTCTTGTTAGCATGTAATGTTAATAGCTTCAAAATTTCGAAATGATGATGCAATTTATTTTGCAAGTATTCTGGAATATTTTGGCAAATTGTTTAATTGTTGACTTATTTCGCTACAGCAGACAACGACAAAGCAAACAATTTAAAAAACAATGTGGCGGCGTCAGTAAATAATAAGATATATTGTTGTGAATTTATTTTAAATATATTTATTTATTTAAAGACAATTAATTAACGATGAGAAAGAGTTTTTAAATTGGTGTTTGCTTGTCGCCGGTTCTTCTAATACTATTAAAATGGCGATGGCGAAATTGAAGTGCGTGCTAATTTGCAGAGTTGCATGTTACGTTGTTGGAGTTGCCATCGTGCAACGACAACCCTGTAGTTTCAGCAAGGTTACGTAGAGGATGCTTAAAGCGTTGAAGAGTGCGTAACTGAACAAGCGTTCAACGTTTGTTTAAGAAAATCTATTGTATAAGGCTGTATCAGTCTAATTTATTGGACTTCGTTAAACACCCTTTAAGCAGATGTTTAGTTATATACAGCCTTATTCATAATCTAATTTAAACTCTAATTTTGGCGTTTAATTTACGTAGGCTTTAAACAACTGTGAAAAATGTTTATAAATCACGCTGAAATATGTTTATAAATAACACTGTATGTAGATGATTTTGTTTGCAGCTTCAAAACTGAGGAAGAAGCACAAAATATCTGTTTAATTGTTGTTCATATCCACGCAGAAGCTAGGTTCGAGCTTAGAAACCTTTTATATAATTCGCTAAAAATACAAAATATCATGAATGGAAGGAAAGCCGTAGAGGTTTTAGATGAATTCGACATGGAAAGACACAACTACCGAAAAGGTACTCGGAATGTTTTGGGAAAAAAGACGAAAGACATTTTAAAATGCCACACTAAGTTTCATCGCGTGTCAATGCAGTGTGAGATCCGGTGAAAAATTTCTCCCTTAGCATGCGGGAAACATTTCAAGAATACATGTTTTGAAAAACATTTCAAGCGACAACTCAAATTTTTAATTTTTGCGAATGATATGGATTTTGACCTTATAGGTTAAAGGTTTCCAAAGTTAAAAAATGGCCTAAAAATTTAGTTTTTTTTTTTAGTTTTCCAACAAAAAAAAAAAATATTGTTTAATATTAGAAAATTTTTGTATTCTTCTTGAGGATATAGGCTTCACTTTATTTAATTTATTAAACTATAAGGAGTATTTGTAATTTCTGAAATCTATTGCATGAAAAAAAAATTAAATATAATTTTTAAATATTTTGGACATGATACGAGAAAGATTTTAACACGATCTTTAAAATATATTAGATTTTCTTATACGTAACAGCGTGTGTCAATCGGTGTAATGTGCGTATAATGTTTACAAAATTAGTACCAAAAATCCTAGTAAATAGCATTATATAGGTTACATTTTCTTTATGCACATTCTAGATTCCTTTATGCCTTCTCTTCCTCCCCCCCCCCCCTACAAAACATCCTACGGAAGCCCATGTGCACAACAATAAAATTTACTTAAAAAGTTTTCACAGAAATAATTATTTCACTAAACACGTAAGTGCCCTATATCGGGCTTAATACGTTTACATTCTTCGTCGGTTTCTCATTGTAGTAATGAGGATTCATTGAGGACTTTTATTAATTTAGTAATCAGTTTTTAACTTAAAGGGAACTTGTAATTGAGTCTTTAAAAAAAATTTTATAAGACCGTTTGATTAAATATTGTACAAAAACTAAAACCTTGTAGGGAAATCAGTCCCTTTTGTTCAAATTTCTTCAAAAGCAATTTTTCAGTATGCATATTTAGGCCCTTTTGAACAGAAACATAAATTTTTATGCACAAAATATTGGAAGCATTTGCGATTTTCTTAATTTTTTTTTTTTTTTTTTTTTAAATGATAGGATTAAATATTTTGATAGCTAAACCATAGTAAAAACAGCTGTTTTCAAAAATTTTAAATAGGAACTTTTGAACATACACTTTTCATTTGCATTAAGTGTTGTTTCAGAAAATATTTCGACAACATTTCATTACAATTTCGTAAATTTGGTGGCTACTTTCAACGACTGTACTAAAAATGGGCGTTATCGCTATATAGCCACGCCAACTTTTTAGAAATCATTAAAATTGGCTACTGGATTGATTGAGCTAAAATTTTGGCTTAGTTTGTATGGTTACCGTCATCAACTGTACTAAAAAATTGGATTCCACGCCCCTTTTACTGCCCACAAACCAATGAAAATGTTTTATTTTAACGGTTTTGGTCGTATTAGTCAAAAATTTTTTAATTTTAATCATACAGCTTCTCTCGGAAAGTGCATTAAAAATGGGCATGTCACACTTTAGTTACACTCACTTTTCGGGTGATCAGCGTAAAGTGACGCAAAACGCGCCAGGTTTAAGCGAAATTGAGATGAAATTTGGGCAGTCGATTTGTTTCCAGTACGAGATTGTTTAAGGGAAATAATTTTGCCGCACCCCTTTTTACCGCTTACAAATCAACAAAAATGCTTTTTTTTGCACGGTTTTCATCGTATTAGACTAAAATTTGGTAATTTAGTTCATTCGGTTACTTTCGGCAGATATACTGAAAATAGTGAATATATTTGGCATTTCTTGACATTTTCGTATACAGCTGCAAGGCGGTCTGTGGCAGGACAACGTCTGCCGGGGAATACTAGTATATTATAAATAATATTGTATAAATACATAATTATATTATAAATAAAAGATTGATTTTTACTTTGAAAAAATAATAGTAAGTTTCTTTACTGCTAGCGAACTCACATCACGATGAGTAAGCTCAATCACTGCATTTCTGCTACACATATATAACAAAATAGGGGTATTCACGATTCAGTGCACTTGCCAGTGCATTTGAGGACTTGTAGTTGTGCAGTTAGGTTTTAGTCAGTTTAGGTTTTCAGTTAGGTTTTCGTAAACACATCACACTTTTGATTGTAAATTTATTGAAGTATGTCTTATTTGTCAGAGTCAGTAGTGGGATTCTGTAACTTTATCGCAACTTCCGATCGGAATCGCAATTTGCGACTTTTTTCGGTTGTCATACCGAAAACGGTATTCATTTGTACTTTGCGATAAAATTCGGTCGAGAAAATTTTACTAGTTTAAGTGAGAAAAAGTGGCAACACTAGTTATTTACGGTGATAAATGTCAAATTTATTCAGTTTAAATTTAAATGCAAAATGGTTTGAACGGTGTCCAAAGTGCAGCTAAACAATGGCAAATAGTATGTTATGATCAATTAAATGTTGTGTTTGCAGGTTTACTGTTAATTATATTTACCTTGCAGGACTGGCGCTGGTGGTGATATGCAATTATTTTAAGCATTGAAAGCGAGCCAGAAATATGTTGCTTGTCAAAGTATTCAAGACAATTTAATTTTTCTTTTTGTAAATAACATTTGGATGTATGTTTCTGAAGAAACTAACAAAATGCAGATTTTCGTCAAGACCCTCACCAGTAAGACCATCACTCTTGAGGTTGAGCCATCAAACAACATCGACAATGTCAAGGCTAAGATCCAAAACAAAGAAGAATACCCCCAGATCAGCAACGTTTAATCTTCGCTGGCAAGCAGCTTGGGGATGGCCGAATTTTATCTGACTACACAATTCAGAAGGAATCCAAACTTCATTTGGTGCTCCGTATGCGTGGTGGTGTCATTGATCACTCATTGCGTATCTCGGCACAAAAGTATAACTGCGTCACGATGATTTGCCGCATGTGCTATGCTCGTCTGCACCCAAGAGCCACCAATTGCCGCAAGAAGAAATGCGGACACACCAACAATCTCAGCTCCAAGAAGAAGAAGTTTAATTAGACTACTAGAATCTGTCCAGTGTTATCTGTTGTGACCATAATGGAGAAATGTGCACATGCTTGATGTCGAAACTTAATTTTATCGCTATCAATAAGAAGATTTTCAGTTAAAATGTAAACTTTTTACAAATAAAAAAAAAGTGTGCACATCTTTGTAACAAATCAAAAAAACAATTGTTTCAAGTATGTTTTTTCAGCAAAGTTATTGGCCAGAATAAAAAAAAAATAACTTTTCTAAAGAAACCAAAATGAAAATCATAATGGTTAAAGAGTTATCAATATGAAAATAAGTGTATATCTTGAGTAATTTTTGATTCTGATCATTAAAAAAATTTGCTCTAAAGTGTTCGGTAAAGTGGCGAAACGAATGTCACAACGAGAATCCTCATACCAAATTAAGCGAAAAACGTTGAAATTATAATAAACACAAAACGTGCCGCTCAGTGTTTATACGTTAGTTGAAGATTTACATTTAATACTAACTCTTTTGAAGAACTAAACAAATTTATCAACAAGATTCCGTGTGGTGAGTAATTTTAACTAAGCAATCATTTTCATATTCAACATTTGTTCATAAATGTTTTTTAAGTCAACGATGCTGAAATAATAAGTTTTTGAATGCGTATTTCTTGTAAGAGTTGACTCTGCGAGGCACTTTTAGTATTTGATTGAAGTAAGTTTACTGGTAATGTAGGTTTAGTATTTACCTCTAATGTAACTGTTCTTAAAAGTATGTTATGCAGAGCAGTGCATGCATTTACAATCCTCCCTCCAAAACCAGATTCGTACATAAGAACCCTTTGTTGAGATAGACATTTTTATGTTCCTTTAAGAACGCCAAAAACCTTTCTACGCAGTTTCTGGACTTGCAAAGGGCTTCAATATATCCGAAGAGCTTCGTTATAATTATAAATAAAACTTTGCCAAGTCTTTATGCCGGTTCGGAAGTTCAAACCTATTACTGAAGTTCGATAATCTAAATTTTCAAAAGACCTCCTAATTACATTGCGAATTGCAGAAGATCAACAAATATACGAGCCATGTTACGTATCATGGCAAATGAGAATCAACTCATCGAAGATATGCTCGTTCCAATTTTTTAATGAACATGAGCTTCAGTCGCTTGGGGCGTAGCATCTATTTCCAAATAACTAAAAGCCATTCAAAGCTAACAAAAAAAAACTAGAGATTTAAATTTGTTCGATGCAGTTTAATTTAAATAATTTTTATTAAAAAAAACTTGCAGATTTTTGCGGTTAACTTTTCGTCAACAAAATATTCGTTGCAAGTTATGCGATTCATTTGCGACAAACTCCCTATAATTTCACCGACAAAATCGGAAAAAAGTATTTACTGAATATCACTTTACGAAAATTATCGCAAATAGCACTTTGTGACACCGAATATCGGCCGAAATATGTTACAGAATTCCACTACAGGTGTCGGCTAGGAAAAGAAAATATTTCATAAATTAAATATGAACACGACGAAAAATTTATTGAGAAAAAAATTTCAAATCTTTGTGAAAAAAAAATTTTCATTGGTTTGTGGGCAATAAAAGGGGCGTGGAATCCAATTTTTAGGACAGTTGATGACAGCAACCATACAAACTAAGCCAAAATTTTAGCTCAATCGACCCAGTAGTCAATTTTAATGATTTATAAAAAGTGGTCGTGGCTATGTAGCGATAGCTCCCATTTTTAGTACAGTTGCCGAAAGTGGCCATACAAACTTAAGTACCAAATTTAAGTCTTATACGACCAAATCCGTCTGAAATAAAGCATTTTCATTGATTTGTGGGCGATAACAGGGGGCGTGGAAACCCATTTTGAGTTCAGTTGCCGACAGTAGCCATACAAATGAAATTACCAAATTTTAGCCTTATACGACTCAAACCGACTGAAATATAGCATTTTTATTGATTTGGGGGCGGTAAAACGGCGGTGTGGCAAAAATTTTTTCCTAAACCATCTCGTTCCTGAAACAAATCGACTGCCAAAATTGCAGGTCAATCGGTCCAGTAGTTTTGGAGTCTATAGGCATCACACACACAGACAAACAGTGTTTTGCTTTTTAAATATATAGATTAAATTATGCTTTAATCTTAATAGTATATAACATATTATGTATAGTTAAATTATATTTATATCATATTAAATTTATCAAAATCGTTAATTTTCGGGGTCGCTAATCACGAATCTGAAGTCAATTCGAAATTAAAAAAAGGCGGCTTTAAAATGGAGGCCATGAGCATGCTAACTTTTCTGATAACGTTTTTAGCGATAAGTTTTTGGGGTCGCTGCTCACGAATCTGAAGTCAAAAATTTAAAAATATAAGGTCTATTTCCGTACTAACTTCAAGTAAAGTTCGCGTGAAGTTCGAACGTGCACGCAGCTTAAAATATTCGAAAAATTTAATAATTCACGTGCGTGAAGATTTGACAGCTATTGACATCGAAACAGCTGTTCACTTTAGAGCAACTCCTAATAGTACTGTGCGAACTATTGGTACCATACTACAAGGTATTTGGTACTGGTTGGAATTCTTTTCACTCAAAATTGACAAAATATCCTCAAATTTTTTTTTTCAATTATGAGTGTTGAGTAATTTGTCCTGATTGTAAAAATTCAATCAAATCATCACAAACAAAAATCCACATCCCTGGAAAAAGAACGCATCACCAGATATGTTTTTAGAATAGCTCAAAAATCACCCAAAATTAGCATGTTCACCAAAAATATCAACAAATGTGCAAAGAATTATGAAAACAACATTTTCGAATATTTTTAAATGCAGAATATTTTTTTAATTTAACAAAATCTACCGAAAGTTTGGTTTTAAAAAATAATGGCGGTCCGTTCAAAAATAGCATCACTTCTTTCTGAAATTTAATTTTTTATACTATTTTGCAAAAATTCGCAAACATTGTTGTATTTTTAAAAAGCCATCCGTTTTTACCAATCACCGATGATGAGAAGACAAAGTGTAACCACAAAATTTGGAGGATTACTTTTATTTTTGGTCATAAATGAGAAAGAAATTATAAAAAACAACGAAAGATTTTCATTGTTGTATAAGAAATATCGCGTTTTGGGCTCAAGACTAATTAAAAGGGACATGAGCTATTTGAGGGACATGAGCCATGTTCCGTCGGATTAAAACTTATATATATTAGGTACGATGGAAACATGGCAGACTTTTGATAATAAAGACTATAAAACAAAAACCATGAATTCTACTGTAAATAATTCATATCAAAAATTAATCAAGATCAAGAATGAAAGTTTTGTACCATTTCAGCATCTGTATGATTCTGTGATGGCAAGAAAAAAAAAAGAAGGTAAAATTCGAAAGAGTTGCCTTAATACGACTCTGATTTCTAGGTACATAATTTTCATTTTTAAACCATTTAACTTCTTAGTTTTAAGATTCCTCTGCTACAAAATGCAATTTTTTTTTAAAGTATTAAACTGAACTCCACAAAATTATTATACATTTTATTGGTGATTAATACAAAGAAAAACCTCCATATTATCCTTTTATTCACCAAGAAATTGGTTTAACTCGCATAGCTTTTAAACTTTTTTCTTTAATTTGGGCTCAAATTCCGGTTTAAATGACTAACTTTTTAGTATATCTTTAAGTTCCCATCAAGAAATATTGGGAAACATTCAAAAAGTTAAAAAGGTTCGCGACCCGAGTTTAGCGAAAAAAATGTTTATATTTTGATAACCTAAAACTGCGATTATATCAAAAATAGGAAGCCATTTTTTATTAAAGACTATACTTTGGCATTGCTTGAGGGTAAGAAAATTATGCATTAAAAAATATATACGAATTTTTTTGTTTAGACAACTTTCTTGACATTTATTAATTAAAAAACCTTGTTACAAATATTAATATATTTTTTTTTTAAATGAAGGAACGTACTGAGCATTATTTTCCTTAAATTAACATTTTTAGCACGATTGGAAAGAAGATGTCAAGAATCACATCCTTATTAAAATTTTTAGTACAAAATTATTTTTTAGCCAATTGGAGCAAATTTTTAACCACTTCTAAAAATCTTTTTATGTTACGCTATTTTTTGGCACGGACTGTACTTACAAAATGTACTGAGCCGGGTACTGTTAAAAATTATGCTTTGCTAAGCAGAAGTACGGCATATCATATGTTCACGCACACGTTCTATTGGAAATTGATTTTTTCCGCAGCTTCCGCAGCGTAAAACGCAACGCATCTCACGCGTTATTCTAAATGGGCCTTAATAGAGAATAACTTGATTATCTGTCGGGCAATATGACGACGTGTTTTTGCTTATTGCGTATTTCGCCCAAAATAATACTTCTTAAGGTCCAATGCAAATTAATATGGGCCAAATTACCACAAATTTTACAACAACAAATTATACAGAGCTTTCTGGGCGTTGTGACATTTTCTGCTTTGGGCTTCATGACATTGGGCGATGAATTGCTACGCCAACAAAACCATATGAGTTAGTTAAAGCCTTCTTATTTGGAAGAAAGGTGACTTTTATTAAAATTAATCACCACAAAAAATATATTTAAAATGACACAAACGGGCATGTCGATGACTTCGAAACCAACCGTCTGATTGAGTTTATGAAAGGCTTACAGTGAATGGTATCTCCCATACAACTCTAACTTTTAACATAAGTGGCAAGAATTTTCTTAGTTACGTATTCACAAAAAAAAAAGCATTTTTTGTTGGAGTTGTAGCAACGCAGGCGAGAAAAGCTAGTTAGTAATAAAACTAATGTTTGCGAACTCTAATTTTTTTTCAAAATATAAAACACGAATTTGAAGTCAATATAAACCTTGTATTAAAAACTTTATATGTGGAATGTGGTATGGGATGTAATCCATTTCAATTTTCATAGCGAGTACACTGTGTCGTCAGCATAAGAGTATTTAGAAAAAGTAACTTTCTACCAAAAAACGTAATTTTTCTTGTAGCTCAAACATATTCACAAATATTATCGGGAAACACTGAATACTAGTCGCATTTAAAAATAATATACTAAAGTTGGATGACAATATTAGTTTTATAAAAGTTTTGGTGTTATGCTTCAGAACATACAAAAATTTACGACTTTAGACTTAAATTTACATTGCATACTTACTTTAATAGAAGTATTATTGTTGTGATAAGTGTTTCAATAAAATGTTCGACGCCCTTCTTGATTAAAATGTCTATTGTGGTAAATGCGTCAACTCGTCTTTTGCATTCATGACCAACGCTACAAGAAGCCTAAGATATATTTTTTTTATATAGATGTTCATTCAGATTTAAATTCATTAAAGGTTACCTTTGCTAAGCTTGCATCATTTTCCACCGACACATTAGTTGGAAAAACAGGAAATTTGGGAAGATCTAATTGGTATGGCAATTGAACGTTATTGTCTTCATTACTATAAAGAAATATTGGATTTTCGGTAGTCGTGGAGGGAAAGGCTTTGGCTGGAAAGATCTTAGAAAAATTATATTGTATGTTATATGAAACACAATTTTACAAACCAATTGTTGTTGGAATGACTTTTTTTTCTAAATGTTCATAATTATGTAGCAATATTTGTTTCTCCAAGGCAACCTCAGTCTGTAAAAATATCCTTTCACGAAAATTATCAATTTGTTCTTCGGGTTCAAGAAATATCTCAACCGAACATGTGCGATTTATATAAAAAACGTGTATTACGCGCTTTCTCAAAATCACAGTGACTTCTTGGAAAAACCGATCAAAAGACCAGGTTTTATCACGATTCTCCTCTAAAAGTCCGGCTAAAAGTGGTGTAACAAGGTTTTTTAACCCATTTGAAAGGTGACAATGTGCAGGCAGGGTTGTGGACCATTCGATTGGGCCATTTTCTGACAATTGTGTTCCTGAAATGACACCAGATGCTTTCTTAGTTGTAATTTGATGCATCGTTTCGCGATTTTTCCTTCCGCCATAGGGACGAAATGGTAAATTTCCAGTTGCCACATGATAAAGCGTTACTCCTATGGACCACAGATCCACGTTCGCCGTGAAAGACCGATTAATTGACTTCCGCAAGACAGCGCGTTCATATAAATCAGGGTGAAGATACTCCTCAGTTCCATAGAGGGAAGCAAATGGTTGGTTATCTTCCAATTCTCGTGCTGCACCAAAATCCGTAAGCTTATAAATAGTTCGACCATCTTCTGAAATAAATTTCATAATATTTCCCGGTTTGAGGTCACGGTGAACAAGCTTATTGTCGCGAAGATGTTTCATTCCTGTAAAAATATTCTCATACATTGTAAAATCCGAAGTAGGTAATGTTATAAATACTAAAACCTGCACACAAATGTTCCAAGACCATAAGAAATTCTGTTTGTGGCAGGCCATAAGAGTTCTCTGGATCATCGAGTATATTGAACAGACTGCCTCCTGTGCAAAGTTCCATGACTATCACTTTCCCCCTTCCTTCTTGATCTTCTTCAATAGCTAATAGCTTAACGATATTTATGTGATTAACTTTTTTCAATGCCTCAAACTCTCGCATTTGCACATCCGGGGGACGCATATGGCTATAAGGATTAAAAGTTTTTACTGCAACTGATTCACCAGTATTCTTATTGACTCCCTACAAAAAGCCAGCAGTATTAGGTTATGTCAAACTTCCATTAAGGTTTTCTGAAGTTACCTGAAAAACTGAACCAGTGGCACCTTTTCCAAGAACATTTGTTGTGCACCAAACGTAGTTCAGCGAGCCGCGCAAGAACGACATTATGAATAAGATGCAATCTTTATTTAATCTTACAATCAGTGTAAATTAAGAAATTTTAGTGAAAGTATCCAAATTTCAATTATTAGTAAAAAGTAATTGCAAAATGACCAGAACTAATTTAAAGCTAGAGGGAAATCAAAATCAAAACAAATCTAGGGATGCACAGTACCAAGGTTGCACACGTAACAAGGTTGCACAGGTACGTATTTTCATACCATTTTGTAGACGTTTTTATTCTTCACGTACGAGGTACCACATTTTCCGTACGAGTACAATTTTAATTTCGTCGCATTTCTGTGTATTTTTCTCTTGGTGTTGCCATACTCGGTTTGTTTTGGTTCGCATTATAGCAATTTGGCAGCACTTCTAGCATTTGGATGTTTGTTTACGAATGAAGTGCAAAGAAACAAAAAGTGCGAAGGGTACCAAGGAACCAAAGGTACTTGTACCAATCAGCTTGTATCATTGGCGTCGGAAGCGGGGACAGGGGCAGTTGCCCCTCCCCCCACTTTTTTAGCTAGATAAACAATTTAAGAAGAAAACTTCAAAAGTTATTCAAAATATCAGTTTTTTTACAACGATAATATTTTTGTATTATATATTTTCCTCTTTTCTCCTTCTTCTTCATAAGCATGCTTGCGGATAACCATTTTCTTTCTCTGTGTTTGCAAAAAGATAGAACAAAATGTAGAGTTTCTACTGCAAACCCACCACTTCAGTTTAAAAGCACCCTTAAGTATGTAGCTTAATACTGTAATATTATAATCAGGGCTCGCAAACAAACTCTAAAGAAAAGTATTTTTCTGTTCTGTTTGTTTCTTCTGAAGATCACAACAAGTATTTTGGTTTGTTCAGTTTTTTCTCTCCGATTCAAAAAGTAGCACAAACCGAAGCAAGTACAGATGAGAGAGAAAAGTAAAATGAAATGTTTCTTTTTTCGAATAAAAAAAACTTCCTCTGACTGTTATGCTTTTGAATCGCATGCACAAAAAAAAATCAAAGTAAAGTATCTTTAGCGATCTCTTGTTGGTTGCAGGAAGCTCAAAATCCGAAGAGAGATCTGCAATGTTTGTTCGTTTCGTTTTTGCAAATCATGATAGGCCTTTTTTTGTGTTGAAAAAGTTATTGCGTTGGAATTTTTCTTTGTTTTGTTTGCTTTTATTAAATTTGTTCAATATTTGAATTGAATAATTTGAATTTGAAACAATAGGAGTGTTTAAAAATGAACAAATTATTAAAATTATAAATAATGTGCACTTTTTGAAAGTTATTTCTCAGATACCGAAGCAAGCTGAAAAAAATGCTGCTTAAAACATGACGAAATTATTTTGTCGAACTTCCGTAGTAAAACGAACACAACATTTGTTACTTGTTGTGGTTGCGATCGTGACAACAAAATCTAAAAAACGAAATACTTGTTGTTTTCGTAGAACACAAAACAATAGTTTTCTTTCTCTTTTAATTTTCTGTTCGCTTTGGTACGCATTTCTGTTTGTAGCAAAGATCCAAACCTAAGCAGATAGTGAAACTGTTTGCTTTCGCAGATTTAGCAGATGTAGAGTTAGTTTTTTCGTACAGTTTATTTGCAACCCCTAATTGTAGTCGAAGCCTTCAACGGAAAAGTGCCTTCTGAAAAAAATCTAAAAACAAAACTAGATCTTTATGCAGATGACTTTGATGGGAGCGACCTCCACGTTCAACTTAAAATGTTGAAGCAATTGCCTGGCCAAACACCTTCAAATTGTGGTGGCATTGTATCCCAATTTGCAAAAAATTCGGATACTGTAAAAAAACTATTAAACTAAGTTGAAAAACTTATTGCTTTGCTTTTGACTGTGCCTGCACAGTTTTTTAGTGCACTAAGACGACTTAAAACGTATCTTCGAGCAACTATGACACAGAAACGACTCACTCATGCAGCACTTGTAGACATTCACAAAGATAAAACCGAAGAATTGAATTCGATGGAGGTGGTGAAAGAGTTTGTTTCTCGCAAGGACAGAAAGAAACATTTTGGAATAATTTAAATTGATATAACTTTTTGTACCTTATTGCATTTCAACCATGTAAAGATATACCTAGTCTTGCTTTATAAAAGCAACCATTATTTCTTATATTTTCATATTACCTTATGAAAGATCCTTTAAAGAATGATCTCTAATATTGAAATTGGAAGAACTTTTAAAAATAATGAAATTTTAATATTTTTTGTATATTTTTATATTTTTTTTTTATTTTAAACTAAAATAAAAAATTTGTTTATTCACATTCATGTTTCTTTGAAGAAATTTTGGTGAACTTTTTTTGCACCACCATTTGTACTGCCCCCCATTTATACTTCCCCCTCGGATGAAATTCGCTTCCGACGCGCTTGGCTTGTATGAAATTTTCAAATAAATCAGAGGGTACTAAGTACGTCGGTACTTTTGCTTTATATTGGTATTCATCAGAGTTTTCCATGGCTTTATTTTTCAGTTTGTTTACAAATAATTTGACAAAAACAAAAGTTGTCAAGAGTGGTAGATATATGAAAAAAACAATATTGCCATGTCGTTATGTTATGATAATATTCTTAATTAACTATGGTGGAATAAAAAGGGATGCTATCTAATGGGTTTGAGGTTCAAATAATATGCTGCTAATTACTTCTCTGGTAAAGTATACCACAATATTTAAATTCTTAAAGCTTGTTATTATTGAAATTTATAAAGTATTTTAAATTCTGCCTTTATTCATATCAAACTTATTATGAAATCAATATTATGTATAAATAGACATTTGAAATTCCAAATGGTTGGCATTTTAATTATGGTAAAACAATCTTTATGATCTATAAGATACTTTAAGTTCTGTTTTTCTTCTTATCAAATTAATTCTGGAATGAATATAAGAGGAGTTTCAAGTCAACCAGCAAGTGTAGAGCAAATTTTCTGATTTGCTTTACGTTAATATACAAAAATTAATTCCTAGGGCAAATAAAAAGCAACAGTTTATTTAGATTGCAATTATACCCAACCAATTAAAATTTCATGTTTGTTTATAAAAATTTAGAGAAAATGTGAAATAGCGAAATATACTTGATTCAGATAAAAACAAACTAAAGAAGAGAAAATAAAAGATTGATAGCAAAACTAATTTTAAAAATGTTATCAATGCGTTGCTTACGCCTTTTTAAACACTTACTTTTATAATTGGATTCAGGTCTGGTTATTATACCAATCTGATTCGGGTTGTGTAGTTTCTTCCAAACTGTCGGCTTTTTATTAGTTTTTTTTTTATATAAAAATACCTAGTTATAGCTTGTAGCCTTAGGGTGCTAATCCACTTTAATTTCATGTCAAGTTTTCAAAGAAATTGTTAACAAATAAATAACTATTAAATCTTATCCCAATATGAAAAAATTAAGGCCCTTGCCGTCCTAAATAATGAATGCGCTCATGAAGCAGAACTTGTGTTTTGACAGATGCTCTTGCTCAAAAATGGCGGGCAACAATTTTTTTTGCTCGGCAAGGGCTTATGTCAAAAAACGACGCTTTATTTCGCTTCCTCAGCGACGAAAACTCCTTCTACACACGTATAGTGTGTGTAAGGAGAACACCATTTCCTTATCTTTTATTTCTATGCGTGCATGTAGTTCGATAAAGTAACGGGACTTTATTAGGGTCGAACGTGCATGTAGTTCGATCAAAGAAGTAAAATATAAGGAAGTGGTGTAGTAGCAGAAAAGTGCGGCATTTTGCATATTGGTGTTGGTTCGCACAAACACATAAACATTCAAACACGGCCGCATTCGGTTGCATCACAAAAAAAGGCCCAACCTGTTTCTGATGATAATCACATATTTACAGATTATGGCTTAAAGTGTTCGCTATCTTGTTTCTTCTTATCCAATAACTATTACAGATTGTATTTCTACACCACCCTTGAGGTATACAATTTGGTGCGTTACCGATTTTTTTTTGTGGGTGTTCGGTTCCCCAGTAGGCCTATTTCACCCGAGAGCAAAAAGAATATTAGTATAGTAAAAAATTATGGTAAAAGCTATCTACTGGGTTTGTATTCATTTATATTCATGCATTAAATTTTATATATTATTAAAATTATAAATAATTAAAAAATTATATATATTATATATATAAATTATAAAAATTATATATAAAAATGGATTTCAATAAATTAGTAAAATAATTTGAATTAATAAACTAAATAAAATTATTAATACAAATTAATTTATTCTAAACACCCTTAAAATGAATAGTTTTATGCAACTTTTGCCTAATAGTTGGCTTTTCATTATTTCTTTTAGATATATAAAAATATCTAGTTTTTAAAAATATTTCAATTAAAGATTTTACAATAATATTAAAATGACCGGAAGACTTAATATGACCCTCAAATATACTTTTTCCAAGCAGAGATCGTTGTGTGTTCAACAAAATTCTATTGTAATACATTTTATGCAAAATAGATTTGTCTTTATCTAATAATATTGTTTGTACGCGTAGTTCTTTTTCAACAATAATGCAAACGTCTTCAACTGATTTTGAAGGATTTTTCAAATACCCCTTTGATTTAAAACTTATTAACGATTGCTGACTAGTTTCCCCCTCCAAATCTAATTTACATTCATTGCATTTCAGAATTGATTGAAATTTAAACACAACAAACCCTGCTATATACTTAACTACATGACCTGTATATTCAGTTAAAATACTAGCATCTGTGAAATAATTATGGTCGTTAATAAAAGAACAGTCCATGTCGTCATCGATCCTTAAAACAATTTCCTGCTGTGTCGCGACTGCTTCAAAATTGTTTGGTTTAACGGGGTTTGAACTACTTAAATTTAAAATTTCTATATTTTCTAAAGGAATGCAATTTCCTATACCCCCTTCCCTAATTTTGCATATGATAATCAACTTCTTATTGTAATAAGATGGCAACGTTGTAAGGTTGCCCGCAGAGTAAGCGCCGAAGCAGACAGGCAGGCAGACAAGCACAGGAAAACTATGTGAACAAGAGAGAAAAAAGTTATTTCTATCTCGTTTCTTCGCAGGGCCTGCCTGCCTGCCTGCTTTGGCGTTTACTATGCGGGCAGCCTAAGTCAGCATAGGCTGTTGAATAAGTATTTTATAAGTTGGTAGTATTTGTTGTCAGCACATGCTGGCTGAATAAGAATGATATTGATAGATACAGATATTGTAAAACGACAGTTGGAAATAAAGATTGGAGCTAATAAGAACATAAAACTGACTCTTATTACATGGTGTCAGAAGTGGGATCATACAATGGATCGTCGCATACCACAACCTCTGGATTGTTCCAACTTGGCAAAAGAATGGCCAAAATGGAAGCAGCAGCTTTGCATATATTTGCTGGCAAACAACAAAAACATTGAACCGGAGGCTAATAAAATCGCGATTTTCTTGTGGCTTATTGGCGAGCGTGGAGTGGAAATATTTAATTCCTTGTTCCCGAATAGTGGATGTCTTGAAAGCATGTTTGGTACAGCTAGCGCTGAAGCTACCCGCAATGCGCAAAATGATTCTGATAATGCAACTGCCGCTGCAGACGCTGTCATCGCTGCGGGCGCTGCCGCTAACAACCAACGTACGCTGGAAGAAATCATCAAAGCATTTGATGTTTATTGCCTTCCTAGAGAAAACATAGCTATGGAAGCATTTAAATTCAACAACATAATCCAAAAAGAAAAGCAAGCATTCGGCGAATTTGAAACTGTTCTTCGCACTCAATTGCAATTTTGTGAGTTTGAGTGTTCCTCGTGTCATACTTCGTACGCAGATCGTATGTTGCGCGACAGAATTGTCATCGGTGTGCAAGACAAAAAATTGCAGCTTAAATTGCTGGACGGAAAAGATGAACCCCTGTCGAAAATTGTGGAAGTGTGCAAAATTTATGAGCCTGCTGCGGAGCACAAGCAGTTGCTGGATAAAAACATGAACGCTGAAGCACATACTGTTATTGAACGGCAGACAGTTGATAGTACTGAAGTCGCTGCCTTTAAATCCTTGAAATGCTACAATTGTGGACAAGCATTTAACAGTCGTCATCGTCGTGTTTGCCCAGCCAAAAACGTTTCTTGTTCAGCGTGTGGAAAGCGGGGCCATTTCATGAAATATTGCAAGTCATAATCGAAGGAGTCAACCAACAACAAGTCAACTGATCCCAAAGGTTCAACAAACAACAACATCGGACGAAACGTGGTACACACTGTAAATTGGGCAGATTTTGGTAAACATAATTTTGTTGACATTGATAAATATGACAATGCTCTTAAAGTAGGTTCTATTAATTGTTTTGATCATTCTTTTAGAATAAACTCAAATACACAAAGTTCATCGCACTTAAGATGGAAAAAGAAGTACCTTGTTCAAGACTGGCCTGTCATATTTAAGTTAGACACAGGGGCCGACGTAAACTGCATTCCGTTAAGTTACATAAAAAAATTAAATATTCCAATTTATCCAAAATCGAGTGTGCAGGTTATTGATTATATTTCTAATAAAATTAACATTCATGGGCAAGTTAGGTTAAAATGTTTTGACTTGGATCGTAAGACAAACTATATAGCAGATTTTCTCGTTGTTGATGACAAATTTGAGCCTCTTTTGGGGTTGGAGTCGTGTATAGCTTTTGGTTTGGTTGAACGTCTGAACGCTGTTCAGCTTTTTCCCGTATTTTCAGACGAAAAACAGACATTTATTAGGCAACATAGAGAAGTATTTGATGGGGTTGGCAAATTTCCTGGGACTTGCTCAATTATCTTAAAAGAAAACTCTGTTCCATCATTACATTATAAAAAACGTATACCGATGTCCCTTCATGACCGACTTAAGCGGGAGTTGTTGGCATTGGTAGATCAGGAAATTATTAGTTCAGTTGACTACCCTACCGATTGGGTAAATAATATTCAAATTATTGAAAAGCCGAATGGTGCCTTACGAATTTGTCTCGACCCTAAACCTTTAAACAAATGTATTAAAAGAGAACACTTTCTCATTCCAAAGTCGGAAGACATTCTTAGCCATTTATCGGGTAAACGCATTTTTACGGTACTGGACCTTAGAAATGGGTTCTGGCAACTTGAGCTTGACCGCCAGAGCTCCGATCTCACAACTTTTATGACACCTTTCGGACGCTATCGTTGGAACCGTGTACCTTTTGGTATAAATAGCGCCCCAGAAATGTTTCAGAGGCGAATGATGCAGGTTTTTGGCGACATACCTGGTGTGCAAGTTTATTTTGATGATATGTCAATAGCCGGTAAAGACTTCAATGAACACGATAAAGCTCTGGCTATGGTTCTTGAACGAGCTCGGAAAAATAATATAAAATTCAATCCAGAAAAAATTCAGTATAGGACGGAAAAGGTACAATTCATGGGCCATGTCATATCAGGCGGACGTATTGAACCTGATCAGCGACATATTAAGGCTATTATTGATATGCCGAAACCGAAAAATAAACAAGATATTTTACGATTGCTAGGACTCTTCAAATACTTGGGAAAGTTTATTCCCAACTTATCACGACGTACAGCTGCTTTGCGAGAATTATCAAAAATCGATGTCGAATGGCTTTGGACAAAGGCTCATGATCAGGAGCTCAGCGAATTATTAACGTTCATTACAACAACGCCTGTGCTTGCAGTGTACGACCCACAAAAACCGGTTATCATTCAGACGGATAGCTCAAAAGATGGGTTGGGAAGCGTTCTACTGCAAGATAATATGCCCATTGCATATGCTTCGAGAACACTTTCTCGTAGTGAGCAAAAGTGGGCGCAAATAGAGAAGGAACTGTTGGCGATTGTGTTCGCTTGCGAGCGTTTCCATTTTTTCGTGTATGGACGTGAGTTTTTGGTTCATTCTGATCATAAGCCTTTAGAGGCGCTAATGAAATGTGACATCGATGATGTATCTTCTCGCCTTCAGCGAATGTTCATGCATCTTCTAAAATATTCTGATATGACTATCATTTACAAACCAGGAAAAGAGATGCTGGTCGCAGACTGCTTGTCACGAGCGCCGTTAGAAGATAACAAAGATTTTAGTAAAGAACTTTCAGGCATGATTCATTCTGTTATTCAACATGCATGCATATCTCGTGAAAACCATCAACTATATATTGATAAACTTAAAGATGACGAACGTTACAGTCGTATCGTAAAATTTGTAGAGACTAGTTGGCCACCGTACCACAAGCTTGATGACTTTAGTCAAAAATTTTACAAATACAAAAACGAACTTCACTATGAGGAGGGAATATTATTTAAAGATCATCGTTTGGTCATTCCAACTGCTCTTCAGCGCCAGATAAGCAAATGGCTGCATGACCCACATCTGGGAATTGAGAAAACTTTAGCTCGCGCGAGAACTCAATATTTTTGGCCGGGGATGACCAACGATATAATTGAACTTGTAAAGAGCTGTACTATTTGTGAAAAATTTACAAGAAACAATCAAAAGGAACCTCTGCGACAGAACTCGTTGCCAGAGTATCCGTTTCAGCAAATCGGTATTGACATATACGAGTACGCCGGACACGACTTTATTGCAATCAAAGATGCATACTCTGGACTGATTCTATCTGAAAAACTGAGTGCAAAATCGGCTCGGCATATCATTGACGTACTGGAACGCGTACTCTGTCGTTATGGATTTCCGACGCAAATACGAAGTGACAACATTCCATTTAATTCCAATGAATTTGAAGAATATGCAAATGATTCAAACATAGAGCTTATTTTTTCCAGTCCGAGATATCCTCAGAGCAACGGCTTGGCAGAGAAAGGGGTTTCGATAGCAAAAAACATTTTAAAACGTTGTTATGAAGGAGGTGAAGTGGACAGGTTTCAATATAGGTTGTTGGAGTATAACACGACTCCAATCGCTAGCATGGGGGTTGCTCCTGCTCAGTTGTTTTATGGGCGTCAAGTTAGAACAAAACTTCCAATGTCAAGTAGCTTACTTAATCGTAACGGGTTGGATGAGTCCATGGTTAGGGAGAAATTGGAAAAAAAAACGAAAAATACAAAAACACTATTATGACCGCGATGCAAAGCAGTTGCCAGTCTTGAATCCAGGTGAATATGTAATGTCCAAGAAAAATGGAAAAGAATGGCACCATGGCAAAATTATAAGAAATGTAAACGATCGATCATATATAGTTCTTGATAATTTCAATAATCATTTTCGCCGAAATAGGCGTTTTATTGTAAGAACTAAAAATAATGAACTTAATTCCGGTGAGGTACTCTGTGAACAGCACTTCAGGAACTATGATGAACGTTCGGAGGAGCCAGCAGATGTTGTGTCATCTGAGCCGTCTTTTGTGTCTGATTATAATACAAACAATTCTGGAATAGTTAAAGAATCTAGTGACACTGATCAATCAAGTGCTGAAGCATCGGATTCATCAGATTATTTTGATGCCACTCAAGATAGTTTTAGGTCTGTGGGTATTTCGGAACCTTCAGAACACTCTGATTCGTCATATAACAGTCCAATACCATATACAACACGTAGTGGTCGAACTATACGACCACCACAACGGTTTTTAGATACAGTTAGATTGAAATAAAATATTTTAAGTGTATGCAGATAAGTTTCTTTTTTGTATTTATATTATTATAATTAATCATTATAATTAATGTTATAATTAAAAAAGAAGAAAAAAAGAAAGCATGTAATAAGATGGCAACGTTGTAAGTCAGCATAGGCTGTTGAATAAGTATTTTATAAGTTGGTAGTATTTGTTGTCAGCACATGCTGGCTGAATAAGAATGATATTGATAGATACAGATATTGTAAAACGACAGTTGGAAATAAAGATTGGAGCTAATAAGAACATAAAACTGACTCTTATTACACTTATAAGCAGCTTTAAACTGCTTAACAGAAGGATTATCATTATGTCCTAAGTGGGATCGAACAGAACTGAAAAAGAGTTCTAAATGGTCTTGGTTAAGCTTGTAAAATGGTATAAAAGATAAAATTTGACTAGCTATAAATCTATCATAAATAACTTTAATGTTTCTAATACATGCTATTATACCTATAAACCCTGTCTTTCTACGGCTGTTTACTACTAACTGGCCATTTAGAACGCGAAGCTGACTTATATATGACACAAATTCTTGTTCAAATAAAATTAAACTACCTATATTTGCATTGCAAAGGGCTTTTTGAAAGCCGAATTTGTACATATTCCTACTATTTAAAATGTCGAAAGCATTATTCATGTACCTGATGAAATTTACTGTGGCCTCGCTACCTTGAAAATCTGGCAACAGCAGTATTTCCCTACAAAAATCTATTGCATCTGCTACAGATGCACTGAGAGCTTGCACAGCAAGTCTAACTTTCATTTTTTGATCAAAAAAATATATATGGGCCCTTTTTATCTTATTTCCTAAATGCAATTGCTCTTTTTCTTGCAAATCTACTAGCTTTTGAAGGTACTGCCATTTTATTATTCTATTTTCTGAATCCTTAAACTCTCCTTTTTCAGCAAAAAAATTCCTAATGAGTTTAACCATGTGGCAAGGGTCAGGTAAAATACAAAATCTACTAGACAAGGAATCTAACTTAAAAACACTTTCTGTACTAATATCTGACACATCACATCCTAATAGTCTGGCTGCAGTAAAATTGACTGCAGCCCCATCAAAAGTTAACTACCTCAGCTCCTGTGCCTAAAATATTTTCTAAACAATGTTTAATCAAATTTACCTTTTGGTTTGCGTCAAGAGACGTAATGGGAAAATATCCAACAGGGATTTTCCAACTCCGGTTGACGCACACAATCATGAAAACTAAAATTTGGGTGGCTTCTGTGCTGCTGCAGTCACCATCTCCAATGAAGGTATATCTAATAGACCCTTTACTGCTCCAATCTATGTGTCTGATAATGAAATTTTTCAATGCTAAAAATAAAACATAAAATAATTTAGAAGATCCTCACCTTCGAATTGCCATTTCATCAAAAACTAAATTTACTATAATTTTTTCCGATTTATTTTTTGCTTCTTCAACAGCGGCAGTGATTGCTTCAAACGATTCTATCGTAAAGCCTGGACAGCAATCAATACCCTCGTACCATTTGGCTAAAGTACGAGAGTGCGGTAAACAATTTTGAAAATTTTGCCTAACGAAATCGTATGCCTTCGGTGACAAGAAATTTTAAATTTAACGCGAATGATCTGATTGCTGGCTGGTACATCCTTGCGTTCGGCATGCCCTTTAATTTTCTCAGCTTTCTTTTGCTGAATCCAAGATTGTTTTTTTCCAAGATTGTTGAGAATCTCGGAAGTCTCTTCATTAATTAAGTTTTTTTTCTTGATTTTGCTAACAATGTTGTTTAAAGAAGCAATTCTTTTAGCTTTTCGCCGAACTTTTTCATTTAAAGTTTTAATTTTGCGTTTTTTTTATAACTGATCTTCGCAATGTTCGGAGTTTATCTTTGGCCATTTTTTTTTCGCGGTGTGGAGGATAAATCATCGCTTGATTCCATCGCTCTCTTCAGTGACATTTTTTTATTTGGCTGATTTTGATTTTTCTTACAATTTTTTGACGACACATTTTCTAAAAGTGCAACTCTTGGTGGTGCAATTTCAATGTTTTCTATAATGCATACGTTTTCTTTGTCATTTTGAGTCATTTCTCCGACAAAATCGCAACTGCAGTTAGGCAGAAAATCAATATCGCTAAATAATGAGTTAAAAGCATTAATTTTAATTAATAGAAAAAATAAATACTTATTGTACAATTCAACGTCATCAGCGTCAAGATGTGGTACCGCTGATGGAAACAAATTTCTGCTCGACTTTGAGAAGCCGATGTAATCATTTTCAAAAAAATGATTTCAGCAAACAACTGATCTTTTATTAACCAGATTAGGATCTAAGACCAGATTAGCTTTAAGTCAAGAATATGTGGAAATCTGAAAATAAATAAAAAATTTATTTCAAATAAATAAAATATTTATTTCCTTTTATTTCAAATAAATAAAATATTTATTCCCTTTTATTTTAAATAAATAAATAAAATATTTTTTTATTTTAACATTTTTTGCGTTATTTTATTCTTTATTTTGGCCTTTATTCCACACACTTCATATTATGCACTGAATTTGGAAACTTTCGCGAATTTTACCTCCTAAGCCATTTGATACCGACATTGTATTATTGTACTATTGGACTAAGGAGGCCTAAGTACGTTTAATAAACATAAAAAAAATTATTTACGCGTGGGCCATAAACTGCACTTATGACAGTGAAAATTTGTTCACTGAAAACACGAGCGCCCTAAATGTGTGGAAATATGTAAATTGAATACGTCCCTGAAATACTTTGACATTTCAATCCCTTAAAATTGGCGCGGAAACAACGTACTCCAATTTGCTTTTTTTTCACTTATTTCCAATTGGAAATGCACAAATTTTCACTTTAAATAACTTTTTTAAACACAATTCATTATAAATAACGTTGTTTCGTTTAAAAAATCCAACTGGTGTTTATATACTTACTTATGGAAGGAAACCACATTATTCTTCAAGTTCTGACTACTTGAACAGTTTTTTACCACACAACGCATGTTCGTTTAGTTGTTTATATCGCAAATCTTACTTATCTCACTGAAATTATCAATAAAAATAGCTTTTAATTAAATATTTAATATTAGTAATTTTTTTATCTCACACTTCGGCCGACAGAACGATCGAAATGTCAAAAAAATATTCTCCGTCTCACCCAATCAATTCACGAAACATACCGTAGTACACATACACTGTATGTGAGGGTAACACCATTTCCTTATATTTCATTTCTATGAGTTCGATAAAGTACCGGGACTTTTTTCGTTGCCTTACACACATCGCACATGTCGGATAGACGTCGGATAGACGTCGGATGGACTTCATAATTTTTTAGCAGCCGAAGAGTTAACATCAATTAAAAATATTAATATTAAGTGTTTTGAACATTTATTTTAATTTTTGTTGCTTTAAATATTCCAAGCTATCACGTAAATATCCATTTGTTACATTCGGCAGTTTTGCAGTGAGATGTGCTCCTCTGAAAAATTTTTATTAAATGGCAAAATGTACTACCGCTGTGTCTCCACGAGCAATGTTTTGCGCAATATTGCGAAAACAGTACTGTCTCGTGTAACCCCCGTGGAACTTTCTTTTCTGACGTTTGTCATAAATTTACAAAAACTTAACAAAAGCGGATTTCACATGATCCTACATGTTCCCACGACTGGTAAAACATTTAAAATTGAAAAGATGTTTTCAGTCGGCTGTATCGAGTGTTCGAACGGTCAAATACGAGGCTTGTCCTATAATTCGTGACAACATGTTGGACCATGTGAACCCCGCTAGATATAATACAAGTGAAAGAGACAACGACAGCATGTACATGACGAAACATGGCAACATAAGGCTGAGAGTAATAAGGGAAAAATCCCATTCGCGGTAGTTATTAATTGGTCTTGGGAACTTTTTTTTTTGCTAATTCCCACGGTATTTTTTAATCCATCGAGGTTTTTTTAATTAGCGTGGGAATTCAGCGTGGTATTTTTTAAATGGCGTGGGAATTGAGCGTGGCATTTTTTAATTGCATGGGAATTTTCTTAAAAAATTTTTGTTCACTAAGCAACAATTTAATAATGGTATTCGATGAACGACGTATATATACAGAAGCGTAGAGCTATAACTTTACGCTATACATTCCCTTAAACTTACCCTTAATAAAAACTATCAAATAACTTATTTGTTTTAAGAACAAGTTGCCATCACAAAATTCCATGAGAACTAAGTATACATTTTTTTACATACGGCAATACTATCCTGAATTTTTTATTTTTTTGCAAGCTAAAGCTTACAAATATTTCTTTAAAATGCCAAAAATATTTGAAAAATATAATTACTACCAAAACAATAATAAAAAATAATTGCAAGTTTGCTTATCGAATCCATTGGTTTTCTATTATCTTTTTAAATGAAAATGATATCACAGCTGCCATTATACGCATTATACGCTATGCTTACACCGCATTGTCGTAAGCTGCGTATGTAAAATCCCTTACATTTTTGTTGTTGCAAAATACGCTTCAGTTAATACATCGCTCTTACGCTATTCACATCACAAATATGTCGTTCATTGAATACCACTATAATATCTTTGTGGTATTTCTGAGGTATTTTTAATGCGTATGGGATTTTTCGAGGGAGTTTTGAATACATATGGGATTTTTTGTGGTATTTTTAAAAATAGTGGTATTTTCGTAATAATTTTTAATGGACGTGGGATTTTTTTTTGGTATATTTTAATTGCGGTGGGAATTTTTATTGTTTACCTTCACCATGGGAATTTTGGTGGTACAATATTTAATTTATGTTACGGTCGGAAAAGGGTAATTTTCGTGGGAATTGTTCCTAATTTTGACTGGCAACCTTGTATACATGCACTAAAAAAACTATTTACAATGGCCGCATTCTATCCGGCCTAAAATAGCATAAAATATTTTTGCTATATGAATTGTGACAGGTCAAAAAACATGTTCTGTGAGCGTAGACCATTCAGCTCGAAAGTTCCGCAGCATGTCACTTCGCTACCTGAGCGCTTTTTCGGATAGAATGCAGCCAATGACGTGTGACTTTCGTAGGTACAATAGCCTAGTGTATAATGAGATAACAAGTACTATCACATATTTTGATTGACTTCCTTGCTGGACAGCTGTAACAAGTTTACATACACAACTAAACAAAATTTGGTGTTCACCAACACACTCTTAACACGTAACTGAAATAATAACCATGCAACACAAAGCGGTGAAGTCCGATGGCAAAAATAAATTAAAAATAGTGAATAAGAAATTTAAACATTTTTCTTCGCAGATTAACTAATTGAATACTGATGAAGACTTGTGAAAAATTGGTTCTAAAACAAGCAACCGTTGCTGACGAAAAGCTGTGTCATTGGTAATTGTATATTATTGCTGTAATGTGCTGTTTATGCTGACTTATAAGTATTTGTTGGTTTAAGTTGTATTTTTTATAATCTGGCTAGAGGGTAAATATTTTATTAAACCAACAATAAAAAAACTATTTGTTTAGAAATTTGCATACAACAAGACAATGCTTTTTGCCCCTATCACCGTCTGCGAATCGAACAAAAATTAAGTCGAATTCGCCAAGTTGGTATCACCGTCGGCAAATGTTTAAATATAATTCGACTGAAACGTCAAAAACAGGCAAATGAAAAAACTTCGTGGTATCACTATGCGAATTTCGCAGATATCATTCGACTTAGAGCCCGAACAAAACCAAAAGTCGTTATGACTTGTGATGTCAAACACACAACAGAATACATGCAAGTTAACGAAGCCATCCAAAATGAAATCGCTGAGCAAGAATCGTAGCGACTTATCGCTAGAGTAAAATTGAATAGAATCTATTCTATTTTTTCTCTAACGACCCATGGTATAATTATTTGACAAGGTAGTAGCGTAGGCTGACTTTTTTCTCACGAGCGGCGATGGGTAGTTGTCAAAAATAGCTGTTCATGAAATTAATCAAAGAAATGTGAAAAAATAAGCAACGACTTAAACATAGGTAGTCAATCGCAGCAAACGGAAAACATTCCAATAAACTTTGCAAACAAATTTAATGTATCAAAGAAAAGTTAAAAACTAGCACATAGCTAGTCAATAGCAGCAAACTTCAACTCCTTTAGCTATTTTTGAAAACTATCAATCGTCAAAAAACTGTCACGGCAAAATGACAAACACTGAAACTTCAAAGTAACAGACGTCAAAATGAATCGCAAATTTAACTTGTAACTTGTCACCTTACCGGTGTAGTGTCATAGCACAGCCAGCTAAAACAAGCAGTACAGTAAATATTTGAGTCGATGACAACAAACTAATTTTCGTTTTGTTTATCTTCATTTCTGCACTGGGTCAAATGATTCATATTACATCGCGACTGACGCAAACAATGTTGCTGCATTGAAATTGCAAGCGCAGCAATAGTAATTATTTGAAGTGTAAGAATAAAAGAAAACAAAGAACTTATAAATGTAAAGAAATTGCTCAATATGTTAATTAATTGGTTTTGGCTACTTTTAATTTCAATGTATGTGAAAATATGGGGAGGAGTTTTGGCTGCAGTATAGAAGAAAAATACTGGTATTTTTAATTTATATAGATCTGGAAAATTGAATAGTCAGTCTTGTGCTAAGTCTAAAAATCTAAAAGACTTTCTTCTTTCCTTTCTTTCCTTTTTAAAAGTACGGCGTAAAGCCATTAATAGGTACAGCCGTTACAGTGGCATCAAAATTAGTTACAGAAATGAAGTAGTACACCACATGGCGATCTTGCAAACCGACCCTGCATATTTTTTGATCCTGCAACATCTGATCGAGCCAAAATTTCAACCTGTTCAACAAGGCCCTAACGATTCAGCTTTTTGATCCTGTAATTTTTTCACGTCTACAACATCAATGTCAGAGGACGATTCCAACGCGCTATTTGAGAGAGCAGCAGCAAACGCAAGGAAATTCGAAGAAGAATACGTGCCACAAGCATTGGCAGAACAACGCGAAACAGCTGTGTATATTCCAACACCTAAGACAGCGGGACCACAACCTATAAGCATTGAAAAATACAAAGAACGACAACATCGGCGGAAGGGAAATAACACCACACAGGAAACAATCGACAAAACACGAAAAAGAGTTAGAGGTGGTAAGCGAGTAATCGCACGTCAACGGGTAGCAGAAATTTACAACATCCTACCACTGGTTAACGATCTGGCCCAAAAGCAGCGTTTACTACAACAAATAGCGTTGGAAAAACTCAACTACGGTCCGAGCAACAAACACCAAAATGGGTTGGTTCGGCACCAAAGAGGTAATCAACAATAACAATAAAAACAGCAGCAGCAGCAACAGCGGTGAAAGTGGATTTTTAAATATAGTAGGAATCATTAGTGTTATTTTTATGATTATAACGATATTGTATTTAATAAATAGATATTATAAGAACTATGTACGCAAACAGATGTTGCGCAATATAAACAATTCAGTTTAAAATAAAAAACAATTGAATGAATAGAAATGAAGAATTTGATAGAAAACATTAAGATATTGAGTATAGTAATTGTAAAATTATGATAAAATATTACTATGTCAAAATCAGCAACAAATTGTTTTTACCAAGGGTGTTTCGGCATTCTATTTGAAAAATATTGTGCCAATTGCAAAGAAAAGATTATAGATATAGGTAAGGTAAGATATCTAGCATATGAAAAGGATAGTTTTCATTATAGATGTTTCAGATGTGAAATTTGTAAAAAAAAATTGGTAAAAATATGTTTGAAAAACACAACTCTAAATATATCTGCAACAAATGTTTGTGAAATAATATCAAACTTAAATGGAATTAGATACAGTTCAACAACTTTTAGCAAACTTGCGTAAGGCTCCAAATAGAAAATATTCATTGACATTTATAGAGAAAACTAAAAAGCATTTAGCAGCACTTAGAGAAACACTAGTAAAAAATACGACTAGCAAAAGTGAGACAGAAACATTTGATAAGATAGTGAATACAATAGACCAGTTTTTGAAGCCAAGACAAGGAAGTGAAAGGTCAGGGACAGAAATAGAAGAGGAAAATAGTAACTCAAACAACATGTCAGCTTTCAATCTAGAAACAGCCCTTAAGGCCATACCAATATTCAACGGACAATATAAAGAACTGGAACCATTTTTGAAAATCAAAGAATTATTACACAGATCTTACACAGCTGACGCAAGAATAAGCCTAATAGAATTTGTGACTAGTGTAAAGCTTAATGCGGCAGCTCGAACAGCTTTAGGCCCTGATGTAACAACACTCGAAGAACTTCAGAAACGGTTACAAGAAAGATACAAGAGCAATTTTACAATCGCTCAGGTACACACACAATTAGCATTAACAACTCAAAAGAATAACACAGTAATAAATTTCAACGACAAGATTTTAAATTTAGTATCGGAACTTAATAGGTTACAAATTAATGAACTAGGCAACACTGCAACAAGTGAGCAAAAGGCGGTAGTAGGAAAAATGAATGAAAAATATGCTCTGACAATTTTCAAAAACGGTTTAGAGAATCGTTTGAAAACCACATTATTTGCAGCTTAGCCTAAGGATTTCAACACAGCCGTGGATATTGCACAGGAAATCGAACGAGACACCCAAAACAATAGCTCTCACATTTTTAGCTACCGTGTACACCACAACAGACAACAGACTCGACAGTTCAACAACTATAATAACAGAAACAACCCTCAGAATATAAATAGATATAATAACACTAGAGGCAATAACACTTTCATGTATAACACAAATCAACGAAATAATCACACTGACTACAACAATAACAGAAATTTTGTACATGACAACAATAATTACAACAAAAGGCATTCGTCATATAACAACAACAATAGAAGAAGATATGCTAATAACAATAGAAATAACAATCAGAGGAACTCCAATCAAGGAAGTAACCGACACTATATGCGTGTAATAAACCACCAGGGAAACATGGACGGCCCGGAGGAAGATTTCCAATGTCATGGGCACCTGCACATAGGAATAACACATTTTATGAATACCCATGGTATTTCCACCAGCGCCCTCTAGTGTGTCAGTGCACACAATTTTTTTTATTTAAATGTGGCACCTCGATGATGTTCGAGTATGTTCGTTCAAACAAAATGGCCATACAGGGGCTTGAAAGGGAAAAATACCAACAAATATGGTACCATTAGTTTCGGCGGGCATAAACCATTCGGTAAAATGGCGTGATCCGACACGCGCTTGAATCGGTAGCCAATCGGAATTCCGAATCAAGCGTCGGTTAACGGAATCTTGCCGACGTGTCATCCGCAAGTCCAACCCAACCATTACCTACTCCCTTCGGTTATGGTCGATTCTACCGAAAAAGGAGCGAAGTTGAAAAAACATCGCTAGTTTGCACATCTAAATGCCATCAAGATGCATGCGAACGTACCCTTTTCAAGTACCTGTGGCAACACTGCCAAAGTACAAAAAATCATCGAAATGAAAAAAAATACAACCCTGGGTAGACGTTTCTGCCGCAGAGGTTCGCCATTCTGATATAGCGAGTAGAAATGGCAGCAACGGTGGCGGTGGACTAAGCGCACTACAAGTCAAGATTGGATATTTACAGACCGTTCCCGGCATCATTAAATTAGTTCAACTAATGGTATATCGGTCATTGCGACGCTTCTATGGATTTTGGCCTATTTGTTGGGCGTGCGCGAGGCACTCAATGTAGCCGTTAACTGGATTCTGACGGAACTCATTAACACCGGCATCGCTGCTATTCTCGGCTTTATCGCCTTTGTCGTTCACCTAGCCAAGTGGTCATCATATCCACACTCCTACGGATACGATTCCAAGATTGCGGCTGGTGTCTTTGGATTGTTCAACTGTTTGGGCCCACGCAGATGGCACCTATTTCCTGTATCTGGAACCCCAGAATGGCACAACACGTCAGTAAGTCAAGCTGCAAGTACAAGAAGACCACAACAACACCATTAAAAGCAGCAGCACTGCTTTCAAAGTAGTCAGCCAAGCTCATCCGATAAGCTAATCCAGGTCGGCAGGTCTATTCGACTCCTCATCCAACAGCAACAAACGCTCGTTTCACCACCCACAACACGGACGGTTCGCCGTAGTGCGGCAGCGATTGAAGTGGGCCGTAAGAGAGCGAGCAGCAGCGCTACCAGCCTCGCATCAGTGCACCCGCCACAGCGTCGCACCACAGCACCCAAACCAACACGCTGAGCATTAGCGCTCAACATTGCCACCACTACCTCCACACACCACCACGTTGCCCTTTCTACCACCAGCAGCTGCACCAACGCCATCACAACCACAACCATCGCCAGCAACAGCTGCAGACCACCCTATCAACGACATCACCACCCCCACCATCAACAACAACGACGTCATCAACACCCCCAAAGAAAATTTAAAAAAAAAAAAAAAAAAAAAAAAAAGGAAAACTAAGAACACAAAAAAATTGAAAAAAATAGCGAAATGGTAAAAAAGCAAATTAAAAGCATGTGAAGAAAGTGAAAAGAGAATTTAAACAAACTGAAAATTTAAAAGTGGAAAAAGATTAGAACATAGAGAGATAAGTAAAGAGTCAGAAAAAGGAAAAAGTAAAAACAATAAGTAAAGAAAAAAAATAATAAACTGAAAATTTAAAAGTGGAAAAAGATTAGAACATAGAGAGATAAGTAAAAAGTCCGAAAAAAGAAAAGTAAAAACAATAAGTAAAGAAAAAAAATAATAAACTGAAAATTTAAAAGTGGAAAAAGATTAGAACATAGAGAGATAAGTAAAAAGTCCGAAAAAAGAAAAGTAAAAACAATAAGTAAAGAAAAAAAATAATAAACTGAAAATTTAAAAGTGGAAAAAGATTAGAACATAGAGAGATAAGTAAAAAGTCCGAAAAAAGAAAAGTAAAAACAATAAGTAAAGAAAAAAATAATAAACTGAAAATTTAAAAGTGATAAAAAAGAAACGAAGAAATCAGAAAACTTAAAAAGTATATTGAAAAAAAAAACTATAAGAAAAGTGAAACCACTAAAAGAAAAGTAAATACATAGAAAACTAAAATTGGCCAAGAGAAAAAGAAGTGTAAAGCTAGAAAAAAAAAAAAATAAAAAAAGTGAAAGAAAGAAACAATAAGATAAGTGAAAGAAAACTAAAAGTCAAAAAAAAAAATACAGGAAATTAGACTAACAAAAGAAAATAAGTGAAAACAAAGACATTCAAAAAAAAAAAGTAACGTAAAATGAAAAAAAAGAATAGAAATACAGAAAAACTAAAGAACTCAAAGGCGATAGGAAAGCTAAACGGATCAAAAACAAAAATAAAAGAAGAGGATAAACAGACACCAACCATCACATCACCACCAACCACAACAATATCATAACCATTCCAAGACACCAGCAATATTTACCACACCAGCAATATCTACCATCACAGCTATGTACACCAAAATAGGATAGGCACTGCAGCAACAAGAGCTAGCCAGGTTTGGTAAAGGTCCACATGAGTTTGGTAAGCGCTTCCTTTTGTCCAATTAGGATATAGCACGACGACAACAAAAAAAAAAAAAAAAACTTTTGTTAAAAGACGATTTCGGTTGAACTACTTCTATATTAATACTCTAAATCCGTCCTAATTATTGAGCTGTAAAGAATACTGATTTTTTTAACTAAACCAAATATTAACTAGAAAAAATACTATAAATGCTGTCCAATGCCTTATATTATGTATTTTTACTCACGTTTATTGAAGGACTATTGCTTATAAAATTACTATTCATATAAAATGACCATCACATCTTCGGCACTCATGGACACACTGTATTTTTAAAATTTTATCTGGTTAAGTAATATTTAGTTATAAGTAATTAAAAAGGAAAGTAAATTAATTTAAAGACCGTACAAAGAAAACATTTTAAATTAAATTAAAACTAATGAGCCATTTGAATTAAGGTAGAGATAACGATGAACATTCAATTAGTTCATAACCAACACGGAAATTAAGATAATTTGATTCCAAACGAAAATGAAATTAATTACAACATTTTAACTTAACGATACCAAACGATACTTAACCAAACGATAATTAACTTAAGTTAATTCAAAACTAAGATGAAATTGATTAAAACTTTTATACCAAACAAATATACAAAACAACAAAACAACAATACCAAATGAAATTAATTTAAACAGGACGGAAGGTAAATAAAATTAGAATAAGACGAAAATTAAATAATTTTAATACGCCAAGGAAATGAAATTAATTTAAAGAAAAGACAAAAATTAATTTAATTGCAAACAAATGCGAAAATTTAAATTATTTTAAAACAGAGGCAAAAAATTAAATTAATTGAAAAACAAATAGAGAGAAAAATTAAACGGAAATAAGATTAATTTCAAAGGAATCCGAAAATTAAAACGATATAAAAACAAATAGAGAGAAAAAAACATAGCTTCTAGAACTCTAAGTTTTGAAGTTTTAAAGTCATACCAAAACAAGTTTACCTTAGTAAACTGTAATGAATTTATCAATTAAAGTAAATAAAACGAGAGGTTGGTCAGAAATTAATAAATTAAGATTAAAACTTTTAAATTTCGAAAACTCAGAAGGAATACTCTAAGATTACCCAATGATTTTTAAATTTAAACAAGTCTATTTAAAACTTCCCATTTGGACTAAGTTAAAGCAAACCAAGTAATTTAAGAATAAAACCCAAAGCCCAAAATTAGCACAGAAATAAACTGAAACCAAAATAACAATTTAAAGTGGACAAACGAAAATGGAATAAATTTAAATTTAAAATAAGGAACCAATTTAAGCTGATGTAAGAATTACATCAATTTGAATTGCAACGAAATTTGAATTAATTTGTTTGATGCAACGAAAACAACAGAGATTGAAATTAAATCCAAGTTAGAATAAAGCGGAAATTTATTCCACTTAAATTGACCCAAAAATTAATCCACTTTAAATTGCTAACAAAACATTAGACCATCTAAATTTAAACTGAAACAAAAACGGGTTGATTTGTACAAAACATGTTTAGTTGGACCAAAGTTGATCTTTACTTAGCGATTTAAATTAAAACCAAAAACAAAGTTTAAGTCGAAACTAAAACCCGATTGGGTTCAATTTAAAATAAAGCCGGAAAAGTTGAAACCAAAATTAAAACCGTATTTAATTTAATTCAAATTAAAACCGAAAGCGATTAAAATTAAAACGATAACCATTTAATTCTAAACAAAAATAATTTAAATGAAAATAAAAACAATCTAAAATTTATGACGAAAACAAGTAAACTTAAAACAAAACCAACTTAAATTGGATTAAAAAAGAAAAACGAATGGACAAAAAAAGGTTGGGATTGAAACAAACATTGAAATCAATTTAAATCGAAATGAAACTTAAATGATTTAAAGTAAAACGGAAATTTGATTCGAAATTAAAGCTAATATAAATTAAATCTAACGTAAATTAAAACGAATATAAGCAAAAAAACTTAATGCAAATAAAACATACCTAGAGTAAAACAAAGCGGAAATAAAACACATTTAAAATAATACTAAACTAAAATAAAACTAATATCAATTCAAACTAATATGAGGAAAAAACTGTTTTTTTGGGTTGAAGTAACGATAAGGTTAAGAAAAAATTATCTCTAAAATTTTCTCTCTCTGATTTTGAAAGCTCAGCGACGTACGTAGACACTTGTTGAGAAAAAAAATTTTTAAATGTTTTGATTGTAAATCGATCCGACTTTACAAATTGTTATGTTGCATTTTTCGGTATCTTATTTTATTGTGATATTGTTTCTGATTTGAATTATTAAATTACTGTTAAGGCAGAAAAACAATAATATTTACTAAAATAGTCTTAGCAATTGATTTAAGAACCAACGGTTGTTTTCAGTAACTTTAATAATGGATAATAATAATAAATGATTCTGCTAAGTTAAGAAAAAGAAAAAAAATGAGTAATTGATGGGGGAGGATAGGTGGCGTGAGCAAATTAATAATGGCGTAAGTATAGAGTTTTTGGGGTGACCTAAATATAGGCAAAAGGGTCACCATGGCTGGTCTTTTGTGGCCAGGAGGGGAGGGTATGCCAAGGTCGATTAAATTCCACCTTTTAAATCGACCGCCCACGAGACGTGCCAGCGTGGCAACAGCGAGCAACCGGCTCAGTTTCCTTACGGGTTTTCAGCACTACATTCTTCGTTTTCAGCACGTTCGCGCAATATAATCGGGTTTTTTTTTTATCGTTTTACGAGATTTTTTCGTTAGTTATGGTTATGGTTTTTCCGGGTTTTTTTTACCAGGCGGTAATTTTCTTTTCAGCTGGTACGATTTGTATTCATGTGTAGTTTCCTGCTGTCGGACCGGACTGGCAAGAACACCACCCCATCCGGCGAGCCTTAGCCGCGCTATATGCCAGCGTACCAGCGCTGCCAGAGGAACGACAGTGGTGCAATGCAAGGGCTACCTAGCCACAGGCAGCACCAACCTCAAAGAATTGAATGGTGAGGAAACATGACAGAATTGGCGCCCAACGTGGGGCCCGACACAAAGGTTAGGATTTTGATTGTTTTTTAGTTTGGTCTCCTGACGTCTGGCCACGTAAGTCCTGCAGCGTTTGGGTCTCTGAACCTTGACTGCAGTTGCGACGTGGTCTAAGGCAAAAGGAGCCAATCAGAAAATCAATAAAATCTCGTTTCGGGCGTAGTGTAAGTTTTTAGGTATAGTTTTTGTTAGACCCCAAGCAGGTCCGAATAAGTAAGACCACGTAAGTCCTGCAGCGTTTAGGCCACAGCGCCTCGACTGCAGTTGCGACGTGGTTCTTAACAGTAGGATTTTTACTGCTAGGGCTAATAGGTTTAGAAATAAGTTGAGGGTTTTTTTTTTTTTCTTCGCACCAAGTTTTCGGTTTTCCGTAAGTCCTGCAGCGTTTAGGCCACAGAGCCTCGACTGCAGTTGCGACGGATACTGGAGGCCGATGCGTATTAATTAAATTTTTTTTGTTAGTTTTATAATCTTTTGTTTTGATATTCACACCCGCAGGGGCATCCTGCGTGGAATATGTAGGATGACGGGAGTAGCGCACCCGCGTACCCCAGCGAGCCCAACACGCGTCTGTACCCAGAGTGGGCGGCGTGTTGGCCAGCGTCTGTTCCCAGATTGGGCGGCTGTTTTTTTACACCGTAAGGTGAAGAACCCGAACATGCCGGGGTTTGTCGGCATGTAAACCAATTGAAAACTATATAAATCTCGTTTTGAAAAATACTCCTGACCGAGAAGAGCAGCCTGACCAGAGGGGTCATAAACGGGACAGGCTAGCTAAGAGCAAAAATACCTCGACTCGGAGGGTGCACCTAGTGTACAAAAAAGGGGGGGGGGTAGCGGCACTCTTAGGCAGCGCACGCAGTGAAGCATATGGGCTGGACTGTGAGCAAGGCGTTTTGCTTATGAGTGCAACCGCGAACATCGAGTGCATCTCGTTTCTTCGCAAGCGTTTAATTTGCAGTTTTGGTTTTTGTGCACAGTGCGGCTCATATGCTTCACTGCGTGCGGGCTCAGAGGAAGGTTAAATTAAAATTAAATTGTTTTGTTTTTTTGAAAATCGCTCCTTATCGGGAAGAGCAGCCAGGGGCCTTGCTCTGTAGTACGATTCGGGATGCGGGTGCGGTTCGAGAGCAGGATCGTGCCATGGATTTACATGTTTTTTGACAAATTTTTGATGAGTTCACATTCAATGCCGACAAAAACAGAATTTTAGGGCAGAGGTAGAATTTACTGCCATTTAGAAATCTTAGGCCATGTAGTTACATGGTGTGATTTTGTTTTCGAATCGCATTTGCTTTTCGAGTCGTGTTGCTGAGTAGGACCTCAGGTCAGTGGGGTCATCAATTTGACAGGCTAGCTAAGTTAAGAAAAAAAATACCTCGATTTGGAGTTAGGCGCTGCGGAATTAAGGGGGGTATAGAGTTGCCAAGCACTCTTGAGTAGGGATAAATATAAATAAAAAATTTTCGTTTTGAATAAATACTCCAACTCGGGATGAACTACCACAACACCATTAGGTGAAGCGAATATGTCTGAGCGACCTCAGCATAGGAAAATATTGTGGGAAGTTAAGTTTAAGAACCTCGATTTGGAGGGTGCAATTATAGCACAAAGAAGAAGGTTGTTTTCGCTGGTCTCGTCGAAGTTAATTTTTTTTACGCCACTCTTGTTTGTTTTACGCCACCATCCAAACTTAATGCCTATATATTTTTAAATTTTTTTGAGTTATTATTATCAGCTATTTTAGTATTTTGCTTATTTGATTTCGGAATTATAATTTTCTTTTTTTGTTGAGACTGTTAACTTCTCCGAAGTTAGTCTCCTTTTTTTATTTTTTTTACGTATACATTTTTTTGAAGCGATAGTCAAGTTCTTCTGATTATCCAAATTATTTCCTCTTTATGTATATATTATCTTTATAAACTAAATACCTTAGAAAAAAATATATCTATATATATATTTTTATCTTCGGGTAGAAAAAAATATTTAAGTTTACTTTCAGCTACGCGCTTTAATAAGCCCATTTACCTATATATATATATTCAGTCTTTATCTATCGATATATACATATTCAAATAAAAATAATCTTACACTTTTAAAATTTTTTTTGATAAGTTGCGAAATTTTAGACAGTTAAGATTGTAGCTCTAAAATAGTTACGCAATTTTTTCTTTTATATCACTTCCCCACCTTTCTATATTACTACATACTACGAGAAAATCTCTTTGACCTCTATGGAGTTCAGTTATTACTATGCTTAACCTTTATTAATATACTTACATCTTATCAACTTCTCGAATATTTTTCGAATATTATCTTTATTTCCTTTACCTATTATAACTATAATTATTATTAACATTTCTTATATTACTATTATTATTTAAGAATTTTTTTTGCTAAGTTTTGCAACCACCATCCTTAAAGGACATTTATTTTGATCTTAATTTTTTTTTTACAATTTTTCCTTTCGTTTTGGCATTTGGCGTACAACAGTTGAGTAGACTGTGTCGCAGTGAAACCATCGGTTCGACCAAAATAATTGAAGTTTCTAGTATTTGAATAAATTGATTCTCAGGTCCTAACGGACGCTACGTTTGATTCAGCGAATTATCGTTGGTCGATTTGAACAACCTAGGTGCTTGAAGCATTTTCAATTTTCCTGATATTTTTTGATTCTTTTGAATAACGATTCCTTGGGGCATGGTTCACACTAGGCAGCAAAGCAGAATGGATAATAGTGAAACCAACCCGAATGCAACCGGCAGTGGAAGCCTAGTGCCGCCCACATCAACTAGTACTGGGGCAATTCCAAAAACAGGCCCGATGAGTACTACCATTCCGATTTTTACCACAGCTACAACGACGATTACAACACCTATGGCGATGCAGAGTGCACTACCAACAGCACCTAGACGTACCTCGGAAGAGCTCAACTTCTCTAACAGCAGCATCACGTCTCCAGAGTTTAGCAGCCTAACCGCTCTAAACGTGCGAAAGCAATTCCAGCAACATGCACAGATGGGAAGCGTAAGAGACAGGTCGTCAGGAAGAGCACCAGCGTCCCAAGGTGTGGTCAACTCGAGCATCAATATAAGGGATTACGTCAAGTCAGCAGTGGGCTTAGCCCAAGTGGATCTGATGTCGGGAATGGAGGAGCGTTTGCGGGTATTAGTCCCACAATTAATAGCCGAAAGCTTAGGGTCCATGACGCCTCAGTATTCAGAGAGCCGACCAGCGGTTACGAAGTTAGTGACTTTACAACCACCACCTCCACCACCCCCGTCTATCAATTCACAAGCATGGCCCGATCGAAATATGGAGCAGCAACAACAAATTGGATCTCAGGATACCAGGAGCATCTCGCAATCTTTCCCAGATTTTTCACAACCACCACCGCATAGGCCGCAACCGACAAATGTGCCGCCGCCACAAGTTTTTGCTCATTCTCAGACTTACCAAGTTGAGAATAGGAATCGACACCAAGAGCAAAGAGCTCTACCATCAGTACGTCAGCCCAGTGCCTTTGCCTATACAGGGCCAGCACAACCGCCTTTTGCGCCTTACCAGCAATCAGAACAGCCGCGACGTGTAGAAATGGACAAATGGGGATTTAAGTTCGACGGTACAAATAAATCAATCAGCGTGGACGAATTTGTTTTTCGAGTAGAGACCTTGTGTAATGATTACCGATATCCATGGCCGGAAGTAATTAGGAATTTTCATAGTTTGCTTACTGGAAACGCAGCTCAATGGTTCTGGGGATTTCGACGGTTAAACCGAATACCTAGTTGGTACGCACTTCGAGAAGCGCTTGTAACTCAGTTCAAGCGACACGAAAGCGACTTCGAAATCCAAAGACAAATTATGGATCGAAGACAACAACGGGATGAAGCGTTCGACGACTTTTATCAATCTGTTTTGACACTGAGGAACCAACAACGTAATCCACTGGCGGAACAGGATTTAGTCGAAATAATGAGGAGCAACCTGAGGAAAGAGATGTCACAGCTACTATTTGCCATGCGCATAGAGGGTTTGACTGAGTTTTGCAAAGCCTGTAAAAAGGCTGAAACTCATATAAACTACCAACGACAGGCGTATCAACCGCCTCCGCGTCAATATGTACCTCGCAATGCGCAAGTGCATGAGTTAAATGTAGAGCGGGACTTTTCGACTCAAGCTTTCGATTTAGACGCCATAAATTCCTCTCGAGTATTTCCATGTTGGAACTGCAAACAGCCAGGGCACAATTTTGTCGAATGTACTGCAGCCGTAAGGCGGATTTTTTGTTACAGATGCGGAACGGAGGGCGTAGTTACCCCAAAGTGTCCGAAATGCCAGGGAACCGTTAGGCCAAGTAGAAATGTTCAGGTGGAGTCTAGATCAGCTCAAACGCAGACTCAGACTCAAACTCAAGAAACGACGGAATGACTAACCTCCGCCACACAGACCGAAGTAGAAAAAAAAATTGTTGTTTTAACATCTAGGAACCATAGTAATCAAAGTAGTTGTGATCACGCCATAAATACTGTTGAAGTAAAATTAAAAGAAATTAAGCCATTTCATGTGAGACTCAAGAACTATGAGGAAGTTCGAAAAATAATATTTGCAGAGCAGCCAACAAAAATCGAAAAGACAAGAATTAGATATCGTTTGAGGAAAAATAATTATAAAGAAATTTCAGCATCAGAACTTTATGAGGGCGAAGATAGTAGATTTTATACGAACATCGAAATCAATGGACAGCGAATTGAGGGATTATTAGACAGTGGAGCAACAGTGTCGTGTTTAGGGAATAACTGCTTAAGTTTTGTGGAAAAATGCAAGTTGCCAATTTTTAAGTTTAAATCTTTCGTCAAAACTGCCGATGGGCGAATGCATTCAATCATAGGTCGCGTTAAAGCTAAAATTAAATTCGACAACCAAGAGCAGGAGATTGTTTTTTATTTAACACCTTCTCTAAAACGAGAATTGTTTCTTGGTGTAGATTTCATTAAAAAATTCAATCTCATGCAGCTCAAAGTTGATAGCATAACGACCAACAACATTGCTTTGGAGGAAGAAGTTCCAAGTCATGCAGCACCGAAAATGAAAGTTTTGACAGCCCAGCAACAACACAGGCTTAACGCAGTTATAGAAAAATTTCCCTGCTTTACGAAGAAAGGTCTAGGCAAGACGTCTTTAGAAGAGCACCATATAGATACCGGCGACGCAGTGCCTGTGAAAGATAAGCACTACCCAGTCTCACCGGCTGTTCAGGGTCTCATGTTTGCGGAGCTGGATAGGATGCTTTCACTGGGAGTCATTGAGCCGAGCGAAAGTCCATGGAACAATCGAGTGGCCTTCGTACGAAAAGGCGAGAAATGTCGACTGTGCCTGGACGCTCGCAAGCTCAATGCACTCACAGTGAAGGACGCCTACCCACTTCCACACATAGAGGGGTTGCTCAGTCGTCTTGGCGACACACACTTTATCTCAAGTGTGGATCTTAAGGATGCCTTTTGGCAAATTCCGCTTGCCGTCAGTAGTAGAGAGAAAACCGCGTTTACAGTGCCAGGTCGTCCGCTTTGTCAATTTACCGTCATGCCTTTTGGGCTATGTAATGCAGCCCAACGGTTGTGCCGGTTAATGGACAAAGTCGTGCCAGCAAATCTTCGTGAAAGCGTTTTCATTTATTTGGATGATCTTCTTGTTGTGTCCTCAGATTTCGATAGTCACCTCAAAAAGTTAGAGCAGGTAGCGCAGTTGTTAAGTTCGGCCAACCTAACCATTAACGTGGCCAAATCGAAGTTTTGTTGTAGTGAGCTAAGGTACCTAGGATATATCGTAGGCGAAGGTAAATTAAGACCAGACCCAGACAAGGTCCATGCCATTGACCGATATACATACCCAAAAACTCCAAAACAAGTTCGAAGTTTCATGGGAGCCACGGGATGGTACCGTCGCTTTATTCGCGATTATGCTACTATAGCAGCACCTATTTTTGATACGCTGAAAAAAGCGAAAACTTTTGAGTTCGGTGATGAGGCTAAGAGTGCCTTCGATAAATTAAAAACAGCTCTTATTTCTAGTCCAGTCCTGGTACATCCAGATTTTTCGAAACATTTTTATGTGCAAACAGATGCTTCTAACATCGGAATTGGCGGCGTGTTGTTTCAAAAAGATGATGAGGGTGGTGAACATCCTATCGCCTACTATTCAAAGAAGCTCACGCCTGCGCAGAAGAATTATTCAGTAACGGAGCGCGAATGTCTAGCGGTGGTAATGGGGATAACGAAGTTTAGAGCCTACATCGAGCTAATGCCTTTTACAGTGATAACGGATCACTCCAGCCTAAAGTGGCTAATGTCGCATAAAGACTTAACTAGTCGATTAGCGAGGTGGAGTTTGTATCTGCAAAGCTTTAGTTTCGAGATAGCTCATCGTAAAGGGGCTCAGAACGTCGTTCCCGATACATTATCACGCTACGACATGGACGAAGTAAGTTGTGAGGTAAAGGCATTAATTGACCTCGAGTCACCTGAATTTCTAAGCGAAGAGTATACGGATTTGTTAAGTACCATAACTAAAAATCACTCCCAGTTGCCTGACCTCAAGGTTATCGAGGGTTTTGCTTACAAGCGTACGGTTCCATATGATGGTACACCCGATGGTGAAGATTTCGCATGGAAACTCTGGGTTCCAGCGTCTTTGACGCATTCAATTATTGCTAACGCACACCAACCTCCTCAAGTCGCTCATGGTGGTTTCACAAAAACTTTAAAGCGTATCAAGGAATATTTTTACTGGCCAAATATGAACCAACAGGTCCTAAATTTCGTTAATGATTGTCAAGTCTGCAAAGAATGCAAACCAGCTCAAATGGTTCTAAGACCACCTATGGGGCAAGAGTCGCAAATAATACGGCCGTTTCAAAAAATTTACGTGGATTTTCTCGGTCCATATGTGCGTTCTAAAAAGAAAAATACCTATATATTCATAGTCTTAGACTATTTCACAAAATTCACCCTGTTAAAAGCAATGACGAAAGCGACTGCGCGAAATGTAATCCAGTTTCTAATTTCAGAAGTTTTTCATAAATTCGGTACCCCAGAAATACTCATGTCCGACAATGGCGTGCAATTTTTAAGTAAAGAATTTGCCGAAATGATCAATAATTTTGGAATAAGACATGTACGCACTGCTAATTACGCCCCTCAAGCCAACGCTTCGGAGAGGGTCAACCAGTCCATTCTCGCGGCGATTCGGTCATACCTCGACCAAGATCAAACCAACTGGGACCAGCATTTGTCAGACATTGAATGTGCCTTGCGTTCTTCGGTGCACTCCTCCATAGGAATGACACCTTATTTTGCTCTCTTCGGTCATAACATGATCACACATGCTAGCGCCTACAAGGTAGCAAAGAGACTGGGTCTGCTAAGCGATCCTGAAACGTTGGTGATACCGAAGCCGGTTCGGCAAGACCTGATTCGCAACAAAATCCGCGAACAGCTACATAAGAGTCACGAACAGAATGTTAAGAGGTACGACTTGAAAAGTCGAAAAATTAAATTTCAACCCGGACAGGAAGTCTACCGAAGGAACTTTCAGCTTAGTGATTTCTCCAAGCAAATCAGCGCGAAACTGTCAAAGCGTTTTCTAAAGTGTCGAATAGTGAGGGCAGTAGGGAACAGTCTGTATGAGCTGGAAGATTTAAGTGGCAAAACGATAGGAATTTTTCACGCGAAAGACTTAAAACAATAATCAAGTTCGGAGGTAGGGAGAGAGCCAATGATGCCATCTTTTCCCATGTATCTCTTAAGCTGAGAAGCTGGTCGAGAGTCCCTGGGTTTGTCATGGGCACCTGCACATAGGAATAACACATTTTATGAATACCCATGGTATTTCCACCAGCGCCCTCTAGTGTGTCAGTGCACACAATTTTTTTTATTTAAATGTGGCACCTCGATGATGTTCGAGTATGTTCGTTCAAACAAAATGGCCATACAGGGGCTTGAAAGGGAAAAATACCAACAAATATGGTACCATTAGTTTCGGCGGGCATAAACCATTCGGTAAAATGGCGTGATCCGACACGCGCTTGAATCGGTAGCCAATCGGAATTCCGAATCAAGCGTCGGTTAACGGAATCTTGCCGACGTGTCATCCGCAAGTCCAACCCAACCATTACCTACTCCCTTCGGTTATGGTCGATTCTACCGAAAAAGGAGCGAAGTTGAAAAAACATCGCTAGTTTGCACATCTAAATGCCATCAAGATGCATGCGAACGTACCCTTTTCAAGTACCTGTGGCAACACTGCCAAAGTACAAAAAATCATCGAAATGAAAAAAAATACAACCCTGGGTAGACGTTTCTGCCGCAGAGGTTCGCCATTCTGATATAGCGAGTAGAAATGGCAGCAACGGTGGCGGTGGACTAAGCGCACTACAAGTCAAGATTGGATATTTACAGACCGTTCCCGGCATCATTAAATTAGTTCAACTAATGGTATATCGGTCATTGCGACGCTTCTATGGATTTTGGCCTATTTGTTGGGCGTGCGCGAGGCACTCAATGTAGCCGTTAACTGGATTCTGACGGAACTCATTAACACCGGCATCGCTGCTATTCTCGGCTTTATCGCCTTTGTCGTTCACCTAGCCAAGTGGTCATCATATCCACACTCCTACGGATACGATTCCAAGATTGCGGCTGGTGTCTTTGGATTGTTCAACTGTTTGGGCCCACGCAGATGGCACCTATTTCCTGTATCTGGAACCCCAGAATGGCACAACACGTCAGTAAGTCAAGCTGCAAGTACAAGAAGACCACAACAACACCATTAAAAGCAGCAGCACTGCTTTCAAAGTAGTCAGCCAAGCTCATCCGATAAGCTAATCCAGGTCGGCAGGTCTATTCGACTCCTCATCCAACAGCAACAAACGCTCGTTTCACCACCCACAACACGGACGGTTCGCCGTAGTGCGGCAGCGATTGAAGTGGGCCGTAAGAGAGCGAGCAGCAGCGCTACCAGCCTCGCATCAGTGCACCCGCCACAGCGTCGCACCACAGCACCCAAACCAACACGCTGAGCATTAGCGCTCAACATTGCCACCACTACCTCCACACACCACCACGTTGCCCTTTCTACCACCAGCAGCTGCATCAACGCCATCACAACCACAACCATCGCCAGCAACAGCTGCAGACCACCCTATCAACGACATCACCACCCCCACCATCAACAACAACGACGTCATCAACACCCCCAAAGAAAATTTAAAAAAAAAAAAAAAAAAAAAAAAAAGGAAAACTAAGAACACAAAAAAATTGAAAAAAATAGCGAAATGGTAAAAAAGCAAATTAAAAGCATGTGAAGAAAGTGAAAAGAGAATTTAAACAAACTGAAAATTTAAAAGTGGAAAAAGATTAGAACATAGAGAGATAAGTAAAGAGTCAGAAAAAGGAAAAAGTAAAAACAATAAGTAAAGAAAAAAAATAATAAACTGAAAATTTAAAAGTGGAAAAAGATTAGAACATAGAGAGATAAGTAAAAAGTCCGAAAAAAGAAAAGTAAAAACAATAAGTAAAGAAAAAAAATAATAAACTGAAAATTTAAAAGTGGAAAAAGATTAGAACATAGAGAGATAAGTAAAAAGTCCGAAAAAAGAAAAGTAAAAACAATAAGTAAAGAAAAAAAATAATAAACTGAAAATTTAAAAGTGGAAAAAGATTAGAACATAGAGAGATAAGTAAAAAGTCCGAAAAAAGAAAAGTAAAAACAATAAGTAAAGAAAAAAATAATAAACTGAAAATTTAAAAGTGATAAAAAAGAAACGAAGAAATCAGAAAACTTAAAAAGTATATTGAAAAAAAAAACTATAAGAAAAGTGAAACCACTAAAAGAAAAGTAAATACATAGAAAACTAAAATTGGCCAAGAGAAAAAGAAGTGTAAAGCTAGAAAAAAAAAAAAATAAAAAAAGTGAAAGAAAGAAACAATAAGATAAGTGAAAGAAAACTAAAAGTCAAAAAAAAAAATACAGGAAATTAGACTAACAAAAGAAAATAAGTGAAAACAAAGACATTCAAAAAAAAAAAGTAACGTAAAATGAAAAAAAAGAATAGAAATACAGAAAAACTAAAGAACTCAAAGGCGATAGGAAAGCTAAACGGATCAAAAACAAAAATAAAAGAAGAGGATAAACAGACACCAACCATCACATCACCACCAACCACAACAATATCATAACCATTCCAAGACACCAGCAATATTTACCACACCAGCAATATCTACCATCACAGCTATGTACACCAAAATAGGATAGGCACTGCAGCAACAAGAGCTAGCCAGGTTTGGTAAAGGTCCACATGAGTTTGGTAAGCGCTTCCTTTTGTCCAATTAGGATATAGCACGACGACAACAAAAAAAAAAAAAAAAACTTTTGTTAAAAGACGATTTCGGTTGAACTACTTCTATATTAATACTCTAAATCCGTCCTAATTATTGAGCTGTAAAGAATACTGATTTTTTTAACTAAACCAAATATTAACTAGAAAAAATACTATAAATGCTGTCCAATGCCTTATATTATGTATTTTTACTCACGTTTATTGAAGGACTATTGCTTATAAAATTACTATTCATATAAAATGACCATCACATCTTCGGCACTCATGGACACACTGTATTTTTAAAATTTTATCTGGTTAAGTAATATTTAGTTATAAGTAATTAAAAAGGAAAGTAAATTAATTTAAAGACCGTACAAAGAAAACATTTTAAATTAAATTAAAACTAATGAGCCATTTGAATTAAGGTAGAGATAACGATGAACATTCAATTAGTTCATAACCAACACGGAAATTAAGATAATTTGATTCCAAACGAAAATGAAATTAATTACAACATTTTAACTTAACGATACCAAACGATACTTAACCAAACGATAATTAACTTAAGTTAATTCAAAACTAAGATGAAATTGATTAAAACTTTTATACCAAACAAATATACAAAACAACAAAACAACAATACCAAATGAAATTAATTTAAACAGGACGGAAGGTAAATAAAATTAGAATAAGACGAAAATTAAATAATTTTAATACGCCAAGGAAATGAAATTAATTTAAAGAAAAGACAAAAATTAATTTAATTGCAAACAAATGCGAAAATTTAAATTATTTTAAAACAGAGGCAAAAAATTAAATTAATTGAAAAACAAATAGAGAGAAAAATTAAACGGAAATAAGATTAATTTCAAAGGAATCCGAAAATTAAAACGATATAAAAACAAATAGAGAGAAAAAAACATAGCTTCTAGAACTCTAAGTTTTGAAGTTTTAAAGTCATACCAAAACAAGTTTACCTTAGTAAACTGTAATGAATTTATCAATTAAAGTAAATAAAACGAGAGGTTGGTCAGAAATTAATAAATTAAGATTAAAACTTTTAAATTTCGAAAACTCAGAAGGAATACTCTAAGATTACCCAATGATTTTTAAATTTAAACAAGTCTATTTAAAACTTCCCATTTGGACTAAGTTAAAGCAAACCAAGTAATTTAAGAATAAAACCCAAAGCCCAAAATTAGCACAGAAATAAACTGAAACCAAAATAACAATTTAAAGTGGACAAACGAAAATGGAATAAATTTAAATTTAAAATAAGGAACCAATTTAAGCTGATGTAAGAATTACATCAATTTGAATTGCAACGAAATTTGAATTAATTTGTTTGATGCAACGAAAACAACAGAGATTGAAATTAAATCCAAGTTAGAATAAAGCGGAAATTTATTCCACTTAAATTGACCCAAAAATTAATCCACTTTAAATTGCTAACAAAACATTAGACCATCTAAATTTAAACTGAAACAAAAACGGGTTGATTTGTACAAAACATGTTTAGTTGGACCAAAGTTGATCTTTACTTAGCGATTTAAATTAAAACCAAAAACAAAGTTTAAGTCGAAACTAAAACCCGATTGGGTTCAATTTAAAATAAAGCCGGAAAAGTTGAAACCAAAATTAAAACCGTATTTAATTTAATTCAAATTAAAACCGAAAGCGATTAAAATTAAAACGATAACCATTTAATTCTAAACAAAAATAATTTAAATGAAAATAAAAACAATCTAAAATTTATGACGAAAACAAGTAAACTTAAAACAAAACCAACTTAAATTGGATTAAAAAAGAAAAACGAATGGACAAAAAAAGGTTGGGATTGAAACAAACATTGAAATCAATTTAAATCGAAATGAAACTTAAATGATTTAAAGTAAAACGGAAATTTGATTCGAAATTAAAGCTAATATAAATTAAATCTAACGTAAATTAAAACGAATATAAGCAAAAAAACTTAATGCAAATAAAACATACCTAGAGTAAAACAAAGCGGAAATAAAACACATTTAAAATAATACTAAACTAAAATAAAACTAATATCAATTCAAACTAATATGAGGAAAAAACTGTTTTTTTGGGTTGAAGTAACGATAAGGTTAAGAAAAAATTATCTCTAAAATTTTCTCTCTCTGATTTTGAAAGCTCAGCGACGTACGTAGACACTTGTTGAGAAAAAAAATTTTTAAATGTTTTGATTGTAAATCGATCCGACTTTACAAATTGTTATGTTGCATTTTTCGGTATCTTATTTTATTGTGATATTGTTTCTGATTTGAATTATTAAATTACTGTTAAGGCAGAAAAACAATAATATTTACTAAAATAGTCTTAGCAATTGATTTAAGAACCAACGGTTGTTTTCAGTAACTTTAATAATGGATAATAATAATAAATGATTCTGCTAAGTTAAGAAAAAGAAAAAAAATGAGTAATTGATGGGGGAGGATAGGTGGCGTGAGCAAATTAATAATGGCGTAAGTATAGAGTTTTTGGGGTGACCTAAATATAGGCAAAAGGGTCACCATGGCTGGTCTTTTGTGGCCAGGAGGGGAGGGTATGCCAAGGTCGATTAAATTCCACCTTTTAAATCGACCGCCCACGAGACGTGCCAGCGTGGCAACAGCGAGCAACCGGCTCAGTTTCCTTACGGGTTTTCAGCACTACATTCTTCGTTTTCAGCACGTTCGCGCAATATAATCGGGTTTTTTTTTTATCGTTTTACGAGATTTTTTCGTTAGTTATGGTTATGGTTTTTCCGGGTTTTTTTTACCAGGCGGTAATTTTCTTTTCAGCTGGTACGATTTGTATTCATGTGTAGTTTCCTGCTGTCGGACCGGACTGGCAAGAACACCACCCCATCCGGCGAGCCTTAGCCGCGCTATATGCCAGCGTACCAGCGCTGCCAGAGGAACGACAGTGGTGCAATGCAAGGGCTACCTAGCCACAGGCAGCACCAACCTCAAAGAATTGAATGGTGAGGAAACATGACACCAAGCACCTCCAGAAGGCCAACAATAAATAAAAAGAAAATTTGCCTAATATCAGAGAATCTCACCAATTACGTAACACTAAATTGCGCACAAACAAATCGTGCTCTAACATTTCTATTAGACACGGGAGCAGACATTTCGATATGCAAAGAAATGAACGCAAATTTTGAAACAAATTTCGATAAAAAATGCAAACTAACAGGCATAACTAAAGATGAAATATACTCTTTAGGCGTTACAAAATTAACATTATGCCTAGGAGATAACCGTGCAAACAATGATTTTCACGTAGTGGATAACGATTTTCCCATCACTACAGACGGAATTCTAGGTAGAGATTTCTTTGTAAAATACGCATGCAAGATAGACTATGAAACATTCACTATTACGATTCCTATAGCCGAAACGGATTACGTAGTACCTATCGCAACAAGACTACCACAGCATGAATATTACACAATACCACCCAGAACGGAAATGATCCTTCCAATAAACCTTGAAATAACGGAAGACTGTGTCATTTTGAATCAAGAACTCGTAGAAGGCGTGTTTTTATCTAACTCCTTAGCATCTCCCAAAGGTATCTGCCGCATCAAGGTTATTAACGTAAACGATAAAGAAGTAATTTTGAATGAGGTTAAGCCAAAAACAGAAAAACTAACAGAATACACAATATTGACTACAAAAAACGAACACAATGAAGGAATAAACGAACAACGTTTTAAGAAGTTAATGACAGAATTGAAATTAGACAACAGTACCGAGACCGAATTAAGAGACATATTTAGAAGACATCAATCTATTTTCCATCTTGAAGGAGAAAATCTAACGACTAATAATTTTTATACACAAAAATTAAACTTGTCAGACACAATACCAATCTATATAAAAAATTATCGACTTCCTCATTCACAATATAAGGAAATAAACAAACAAGTAGAAAATTTAATAAACAATGACATAATTGAGCCGAGGTAAGCCCATACAATGCACCATTGCTACTAGTTCCAAAGAAAAGCAATGATGACAAAAAAAAAATTGCGCTTGGTTGTAGATTTCAGGAAATTGAACGAAAAATTAGTTAACGACAAATTTCCACTGACAAGATTAGAGGACGTCCTAGACATGTTAGGAAGAGCCAAGTACTTCTCAACATTAGACATGACAAGCTCTTTTCATCAAATACCACTAGACAAAAATTCACGACCATTAACAGCATTTTCTACACAAGACGGACATTACCATTTTAAACGTCTACCATTCGGTTTAAAGATCTCTTCAAACAGCTTCCAAAGAATGCTTACAATAGCTTTGAGCGGTTTGAATTCAGAAGCTTTCCTTTATGTCGATGACATAATAGTATTTGGATGTTCACTTAAGCATCATAACCAAAATCTGGTTAAAGTTTTTGAGCGCCTGCAAAAATACAATTTAAAGCTAAACGCGGGCAAATGCCAATTTCTCAGACCGGAAGTAACATACCTCGGCCATTTAATAACAGACAAAGGTATTAAAACGGATCCAGCTAAATGTGAGTCTGTTTTAAAATACCCAACACCAAAAAATGGAGACGACGTACGAAGGTTCGTGGCTTTTTGTAACTATTACAGACGTTTCATACCGGACTTTGCAGCCGTAGCAAAATGTTTAAATTCCCTACTCAAAAAAGGGACACCCTTCATCTGGTCAGAGGAGTGCGAAAAAGCATTCTGTAGCTTAAAACATAAACTTGTTGATTCACCAATCCTACAATACCCAAATTTTGAGAAGCCATTTATCGTAACTACTGACGCATCCGATTTTGCATGACCAGAATCAGATTAGATTTGTCTGATTATGATTTTGAAATTACATACAAACAAGGCAAAATGAACACTAACGCCGATGCATTATCCAGAATAAAATATGACAGCGAAATTTTAAAAAAATATGATTCCAATGAGCAGTGAAAAAGAAGTATTAGCAATAACAAGGAGCAAAACAAAACAATTACGTAAAAGGAGCAATAATGAAAATGAGGAAAGAAATGACAATCAAGCGAGTGAAATGAGTATGGATACCAAAGAACGTGTTAACAGGAACAGCACATCTCATAAAGAGACTGATCACCTCTACATTTGGGAATGCACATCTTTTAATGACGTAAGAATGGCAATGAAATTAAAATTTGTTATTAAAGAAAAGAGTAACGTTACTATGAATATAAATAATAATGAAGTGCACATAACATGTAGCGATGACCCTTCGAAACTAGATTCGATGTTGGAGAAACTACATTGTTTATTAAATAGATCACAGATAAAGGAGCTAGCCCTTTGTGACAAAGATTATATATTTGAAAATATTAAAATGAATGCATTCAAAGAAAAGTACAAGTTGAAAATGAATAAATCCTCGCCTATAAAGATATTAATTTACAAAGCTCCACGACATATAGAAAGTACACTGCAACAATACAAATTGATAGATGAATATCATAACACTCGAACAGGAGGACATTTAGGAATCAGAAAGACAATTTTAAAATTGAAACAACGATACATCTGGAAGAATATGAGAAAAATGGTTAAAGATTACATAAACAACTGCGAAAAATGTCACAAAAATAAAATAAACAGGCATATTAAAGAAGGTTTAATAGTTACGAATACACCGACAACAAGTTTTGAAAATATATCTATAGACACAGTAGGCCCATTAAAATTTTCTAATGGAAATCGATACATTTTAACTATCCAATGCGACCTTACAAAATTTATGGGAGCACATCCTATTGAGACAAAAGAAGCAAAGACTATTGCAAAAACTCTAGTAGAACAGTTCATACTTAAATACGGATGTTTTAAAATCCTTAGATCTGACTGCGGCACAGAATTTAAAAATGAGTTAATGGCAAACATATGTAAATTACTCGACACGCGACAAATTTTCTCAACTCCGTACCATCATCAGACTATAGGAGCTCTAGAAAGAAATCATAGGGTTCTGAACGAATATTTATTATCATTTGTGGATGACCAAGAATGGGATAAATGGGTTCCGTACTACACTTTTGCGTACAATACCACACCACATGTAGATACATCATATTCTCCATATGAACTTATATTTGGAAAATTACCATCACTTCCGAGTGATATTTTAAATGAACATGATAAAATATATAATTTAGAAGATTATAGTAATGAATTAAAAATAAGGTTAAAGACATCCGTTAAGAGAGCTAGAAATATGATTATTTATTTATTTATTGGCCAAACAAGGCAATGCAATGCAATTTACTTATTCTAACTTATTCTAACAGGTTTTGTTTACTTATTACTAAGTTTAGATTACTAAGTTTTTTGTTTTTCTTCTCCCCTTTCCTTGTTTTTATTTTATTTTTTATTTGGTGCTCTTAGTGGGCATACTCCGCCCACCGGATTGACATGATTTCAAAAACCATGTCAAAACTAAGAGAAGAGGAGGAAAACAAGAGAGACTATATACACACTTAAGATACGATGTATATATATTATTCTTAAAGACTATAAGGACAAAAGGACGTAAATGGGAGATTTGGAGAGGGATGTTAAAGAATTTTGATTTATTAAACTAAATGCTTATACATATAAATCCATACCTGTATGTAGTTTATCTGAGGCCTGGGTTAATTCTGATTACTGAGTGATTTATGTAGGGTTTGCTTGAAAGAGGATTTGGACATAGAAGGTGAGTAGTATATAGAGATATTATTAAATTCTCTGCAACAACGATTGATGGGTTCATTATTTGCATATGTAGTTTGGTGCTGATATTCAGTTAACAATCGAGTATGCCTAGTGCGCCTAATTGGATCGTTAAAGGAAATCATATTAGAAATATATTCGCTGTGAATAGCACCACTAATTACATCAAATGTGAAGCATGAGCCCAATAACGATCTTCTTGTTGATAGTGGCATCAAATTTAAAAGGCTGAGTCTATGTTCATATGATGGAAGGCTACAATAATCATGGGGGTTGTACATATCTCTAAGCGCGTATAGTAAGAACTGCTTTTGAATAGACTCAATTCTTTCTCTATGGGAATCGAAAGATGGATTCCAAATTATGCATGCATATTCAAGTATTGGGCGCACTAATGCACGGTACAAGGATGTAGTGACCCATATATTCTTGAATTCATTTGCACGTCTTTTTATAAAACCGAGCTGTTTGCTGGCCCTGGACACAATTTGATCATAGTGCAGATTAAAGCGCATCTTGCAATCTAAGACAACTCCAAGATCCACTATATGGTTGACCCTTTTTAGTTCGGTACTATTGAGGTGGTAGGTATGTAATGTTACGTTGTTTTTACGAGAAAAGCTAATAACATTGCATTTATTGACATTAAGATGTAGTTTATTTTGAAAACACCATTGCTCAAGAGACAATAATTTTGATTGCAAAAAATTTACATCTACATCTGATTGAATTGAATAGTACATTTTTAAATCATCTGCATACATAAGATGTGGGATATCGTTAAGAACTTCTGACAGATCGGATATGAATATGTTGAAAAGAAGAGGACCAAGATGACTACCTTGCGGAACTCCCGAGGAGACTGTAATTTTTTTCGATAGAACTCCCTGGAATTTAAAAAACTGGGATCTGCCGTTTAAATATGATTTTAGCCAACTTAGTATGGACCCTGCAACACCAAATTTTTCTAACTTATATATAAGAATGTTGTGATCAACTCGATCAAAAGCTTTACTAAAATCAGTATAAACAGCATCTATTTGGTGCCCTTTTTCCATTTTGACTAAAACATCTGATACCATAATCATGAGATTAGTGGTTGTAGATCGCCCTTTTCGGAACCCGTGTTGCTGCTCATTGAGACGTGGGTTAATGAAACTTGTTAGCTTTTCACAAATAAGTTTTTCAAAAAGTTTTGGAATGGCTGACAAGATTGCTATGCCTCTATAATTTTCAACTGATCTTTTATCACCATTCTTGTAAATTGGCGTAAGATGGGATGATTTCCAATATGAAGGAAATGTCCCACAAACCAGTGATTCGTTAAAGATTATGTGTAATGGCAATAGCAGTTGGTCTAAACATCGCACCAAAAAGCTATAAAAAAAACTATAATAGTTGACCTAGGAGAAGTTTCAGATAAGGTGGTAGGAAGACAAAAGACCTCCTTAAAGTGATCGGCATACAAGTTGCTTATTTCAAGAGAATTGGACGAAGTGACATTACCTTTAAACATAGACGATGGATAGCCGCTAGATTTGCGCTTCATGTTAACAAAGTCAAAGAATTTTCTCGGCTCTTGGACAATTTTTTCTCCGATGATGTTCGTGTACAACTTGTACGCTTCTTCTGACTTGATAGAGAACTCTCTTGATAGCTCGTCATATCTAAGCTTCAGTTCATCGCTTATATTATCAGTGTTTTTGAGAAGTTTGTAGATTTTATTTCTTTGATTCCTCAAAAATCTGAGATTGTTGTCTAGCCATGGTTCTGTGAGCTTATTCTTTTTCTTTATTATTGGCACATAACTTTCGATAGCGGTAAAAATGTGCTGATAAAATATAGAGACAGCACTGTCTAAATCTAAATTGAATAGAATATGATTCCAATTTAGAGAACTAAGATAACATTTTATTCTTTCATAATCGGCGTTGAGGTAATCGTACGCAATGGTGTTATTATAAGACTGGGTAAAGTTGATGTCATTAGCAGAGAAAACAACTTTTAAGGCTGTATGATGAACAGTGTTGGTTAGTAAATTTTCTGCTCCCATGCATGGACTAACCTTCACTTCTTCATACGAGTTAGTAAAAATTAGGTCCAACCATCTGCCATTCTGATTTTGTACAGAAGAGACTTGCTGCAAGTCACTGCCATAAAAGGTGCTAAGTAAGTTGAAGTCTATGGCATTAGAAAGATTTACAGGAAGAAGAAAGTTGTCGTTTTCGTCGGTGACAAAAGATATATTTGGGCGATTAAAGTCACCAAGAATAACAACTTTATCTTCCTCTTTTAGGGTAAAGGTGGTCAGTGTTTCACATAGCTCGTTGTATGTTGTTTCACTTGAGCCGGGAGGAATGTAAACGACTCCTATGTACACATTGAGACTTTTACCTGAACAAACTCTAATAATTCGGTGATCGAACAGTTTATGGTTAGGTGTGTCTATTAGCTCACTTGAAAGGGAATTGTGAGATGCTACAAGGACACCACCTCCTCGAGAAAGACCTGTTGAGGAGTAGTCCCGATCCTTTCTGAAGACAGTCCAATTGCTATCAAGAATTTCCTCATTATTGAAGGTTTCGTTTAGCCATGTCTCAGTGAATACTAGGACATTGAAGTGGCATGATTTAGCGTCAACATAAAGTTTGTTTAATTTGCTTCTCATGCCGCCACAGTTATGGTAGAATATATTTAAGAAAGAAGAGTTAGGAACGATAATATTGCTGTTGCTCTTTACGAGATTTTTGAAGAAGAGAAACATGTTTAGCTCTGACATGAGCGCCATAGGTTTCCAGATCCACTTTGACTTGATCAACCGTTACACCGAGGTGCTCGTGAAAGCGGACAAACAAATTACGCAAGTCTTCAACACCGGTAGGAAGACCTTCTTGCTGAATTAATACTCTAAGGTTAGTTTTGGTCTTGCCTTCAATGCATGTTGAATCAGGGGCTTTATACATATAAGCGAGATACAGGCGAACATTGTTATAAACGTTGTTCTCCCTGAGGCGAGAAAGGGCATATCTGCTATCAGTGCCTTCGCAGGAGTTTAGTGTCAATTTCACTTTTGGAGGAAGTAGGGGGTCTAAAAATGACGTAGGACTACCAGGTTGATTGCAAAGCTCATTTGAAACTGAAGATGGTTTTGGTAAACCACTTCCGGTTGGTGGTGAAGGATTAAGAGTATGAGAATGGATAAAATTTGGATATTTCTCACAATTGGTTTCATTATTGTTAAGTTTAAATGAAACCCGTTTACGTGTTTGATGAGTTGGCGGTTTAGATGCTAGATTGCTTCCAGTAATCATCTTATTATAAGATGAAGCCGTATTCTGGTTAATTATGGGAGAAAATATCGGGAAAATGCTAGTTTTCAGATTCCAATTAGAATCTGAATTATGGTGGGACTTAGGTTGCACAAACTTGTTTGATGAATAAGGTTTGGATTCAAGAACAGGTAGGTTTACATTTCTTTTATATAGAGGATTCTTAGAATTAAGATTAGAATTAGAATAAGAGTTTAACTTAGATTTAGAGTTAGGACGGGAATTTATATACGGAAAAGAGTTAGAGCAAGAACTATAATTACTTTTAGATAATGGATTCTTGTTAATGTTAGGATTCCTTTCAGAAGATTCGATTCTTGAACTGCCAGAACTTTGTAAAGATCTTGATGTCTTAGACTTTTTCCCAGGCTTATTCGTCCATTCTGTTATTAACCATTCGCCGTGTCTCTCACCGCTGTTGTTCAAGAACATCCACGCATATTGACTTCGGATGTTTAGTTTGAAACTGCAGAATTTTTTTGCTTTATTGGATATCTTTGAACAGTTTGTAATAGATATGCCAAATTTATTACGAAAGTAAGTGCTCATCCAGGATATAGTTGTTTTAACTGATGGGCCCTTAATGAACAGAGTGGTCTTGTCAATTTCATTAGAATCATGGAGTTTCTTTATTCTATTCTGCCATTGAGTTGAAGTCCATGACGTTCCAAACTTATGGATTAAGTTGGTACGAGGGGCTGCAATTGGTGGTGAGTCGCAAGGTGAAGTGGCAGAGGGAGATCCAGGTTGTGAGTTATTGGTATTTTTGTTTTGTTTTGGAGAAATTTTTGATGAACGAATAGAATGAGCTATTGTGGGTACTGTTGATGGTGGAGATCCGATTTGGGGTGGATTCATTGTAACATTTTGAGGAGTAGCAATCGGTGTTATATGTTCCGTAGTGTCATTGGCAGTTAAAGAATTCAGATTAGCTGGTAAAGAGGTGACCTGTGGCAAACGAATAGATGCTTCCATTATTTCCTCGAAAATAGAGGAAGAGTTATGATGAGAGGCTTGTGGATAACTTATTTCAGCTCTATTGGGTGCAGATCTTATTTCATCCACTGCATCTGCAAGCGTCACTCGAAACACTTCAAGATCATCACTGATATCACTTATTTTTTGATGTAATATTTCCAGCATTGGATCTGATTGCGGAGGTGATGGTTGGGGTTTGCCTGACTGAAGTGCGATATCCACATCATAGCGCAAAGATGTTAGCATGCTCAGTATATTTTTGGCTGTATTATCGTTTTTTAAAACGTCGAGGCTTTTTTTTACTTCTATATTAAGCTCGCTTATGGCCGTTTTCAAAATAAAATTTTTTTCGCTATCTTTGACTAAATCAGTTAGAATTCTCAAGTTTTTAGAAACATTTGAGATATCCGAGTTATTTGCTTTGCAGATGGACTCTACCCTTGCAAGATCATCGGATACGTGAATCATTATTTCAAAATTTGGTATTTTACTGATGACTTGCTTATTAGCCGAATGCATCACGTTCAAGGAGTCGCTAATACATTTTATGGCGAGCATAACATGGGATAGTAATAGATCCATGCACTCATCACAGAAGAATTTAAAATGTGATGTGTATTCTTGAAAGTAGTTTAAACTTCTTTTAGTCATTCCCACACAAGTGCCGTGGTAAGATTTTCCGCAAAGACCATTGCAACTTCGCTTAATTGCACCTTTGTCCTCAATAGAGCAGTTAATTTTGGCACAAGCAGGTTCCATTGTTTATTGTTTACTTTATTTGGTTGTTTATAAAAAGTTTTTTCTTTACTTTTGATATTTGCACTTATTTCAGGTGCACTTAAAAGTTGGAGTGGGCTGTTTCTCTTATTGTTATTGTTTTTGCTTAATTGCAATATTCACACTTTTTCTTATTGTTAACGTTGTTGCTTTATTGCGATATTCACACTTTTTCGCGGCACACTTATACGCAACTGCACATATATATAGGTCAGAGAACAAATAGAATAGCACAATGAACTATTGATCCAGTGAAATGTGTGTGTGTGTTTTTTTTACTTTATTTAATTTTTTACAAAGGTATTTTGGATAATTTTTATTGTTTTTTTTTTTATTTAATTTTAGGTGATTAAAATTGCAAGCCGAAAGAAACAAGCACAAATTCTTGAAAGTTAAATGAAAGAGCGGGTTAAAAACGACTAAAACAACTAAAAACAGTTAAACTCAAGAGAAAGAAAGAGTATGATAGAAATAAGAATGAAGCTTCATTAGAAATAGGTGATTTAGTTTTTATAGGTTTAGAAAATAAAAAGAAACTACAAAGCCCATATCATGGACCATACAAGATAATTGATAGATTAGGCGTAAATTCACTAGTAGAGGTTAACGGTAAAAATAAGTTGTTGCACAACAATATTTTAAAGAAATACATAAGAAGTAACTAAGAAGATAAATTTAATTTAATCAAGTTATCCCCTAATAAATTAATAAAAATAATAAGTTCTTGAAAAACAACTTACATCTACATATGAAATATAAATTTAAAAAAATAGAGACTTATTTATTAAATAGGTATATATAAGAGAAAAATAAATTTATAACTAAATATGTTATCTATTTTTCTTTAGTAATAATATAGGTAATAAGAACATTTTTGTAAACTACATATGTATGTAAACTGCTCCAAACACCTCTCCAATCTTTAAAAATTCTTTCAAGTAATAATTTTTCGCTGAAGAGTAAGGGTGTAGTGTCATAGCACAGCCAGCCCACGGTACAGTAAATATTTGAGTCGATGACAACAAACTAATTTTCGTTTTGTTTATCTTCATTTCTGCACTGGGTCAAATGATTCATATTACATCGCGACTGACGCAAACAATGTTTCTGCATTGAAATTGCAAGCGCAGCAATAGTAATTATTTGAAGTGTAAGAATAAAAGAAAACAAAGAACTTATAAATGTAAAGAAATTGCTCAATATGTTAATTAATTGGTTTTGGCTACTTTTAATTTCAATGTATGTGAAAATATGGGGAGGAGTTTTGGCTGCAGTATAGAAGAAAAATACTGGTATTTTTAATTTATATAGATCTGGAAAATTGAATAAAGAGTCAGTCTTGTGCTAAGTCTAAAAATCTAAAAGACTTTCTTCTTTCCTTTCTTTCCTTTTTAAAAGTACGGCGTAAAGCCATTAATAGGTACAGCCGTTACAGTGGCATCCAAATTAGTTACAGAAATGAAGTAGTACACCACACCGGTATACGTCAAAATTAATCCGATGCTCCGCCTAACGTAAGGCGCGTGAGAACAGGCTCCATGTAACGACCGACGATTTCTTCTCTGAGTACAATTAGTGTTGCCATATTTTGCTAACAATTGGGTATGTTCAAAGACAGTTTCATAGTTTTTGCTATGTTCTCACGTTTCTTTTATGTTTCTGTTGCACTTGCACAATAACAAAAACATAGCTGCTAGCAAAATTATGCTATATAAACGCAACCCTGCATCGTCATTTGCAATCGCTTTCATTCTGGACGGGTTCTCTGTATCTGGCGACCAAAGAGGATAGCCGGTCGTAACGACTTTTAATTCTGTTCGGGCTCTGAAGCGTCAAAAACAGACGAATAAAAATATTTGGTGACAAGCCGGCGAATGCTTTTGATTTATTTTTATTTTGCACATAAAAATAGAAAATAATAGAGAAAGGTTACAAATTTGAATTGTTTGTATTTTTTGTGGATTGTTTTTGATTTTAAGCAATTTGTAATTTATTTTTAGTATGAAATATTCTACAAAAATCGTAGAGTACTAGATAGCTTCAAAATAGGAGGAATCGCACAACTTCGAATTGACTGTATGGAGTCTTCAATATTCTGCAACACAAAGACAAAGGCTTCCTTGTTAAGCCTAAAATAGGATTGAAACATTTAAGAGATTTTAAATATTTCATTGAAGATCAACCGGGCATATAAAAATACTCACAGGTCGTAAGGAATCTCTAGCGGATTGGATTTATCCCTAAAACTGCGTCGTAATCTGCAAAACGTTTCTGTTTCCTCAGTTTCTTCAAAGAATAGCTCCGTGCTGCTTAACATTTTAAATGATTAAATGATTCGACTCGAGTGAAGCATTCGATTTGTGAAGGTGATAGGGGCATTAATATATTGGGAAGGGGGGAGAATAGCGCAGAACTGAAATTGTAATTGGTGAGAGCAGTTTAGCTATATATTTTTTCTTATGGCTAAAACAAGGGCGGCAGAAAGAGATGCCAGATCACACGAATGAGAATCAGAGATGCAAGCTTTATGACATTTTGATCACAGCTCAAACAAAGGTCACAAGTTTTGTATGAAAAATTTTATATGGACGTAACGCGAATCGTGTGACCGCTATATACGCCGTATGTAACAGTTACTGTTCTAGCTGGGCTAGTTTTAAAAAACGAGTACAGTGAAAGCTCCCATAAGCGGACACCGATGATTACCTACGTTCGGTCCGTATATAAGAGATGTCCGCTTATGGAAATGTCGTAAAAAATAATATTAAAATTAAAATTAAAAATAGTAAAAAATAGTATTTAAATTCAGATTAAATTCAGAAAAATGGGCATTGCTATATTGTAATTTAAAATAATATTTTTGTTCTTCAATAGACAAAAAACCAAACTAGCACAAAATAAATGATACTTTAAATATGTACATTAGAGTGGTCCTTATTTTTCCTTCGAAAGTAATAAACTACGGAACGGGGTTTTGTTTCTTGACAAAACAGAAGTAAACTGCAAAATTTTAGAAAAAAATATTGATATTTAAATGTGCCGATTGCGACCAGTAAGTTCAAAATTTAATTTACATGAGAAAATAGTGCTCTTTTTTTTTAAAAATCCCAATATGATCTTTTAAAATGCAAATTTTGAAAAAACTGGTATGCGCAGCATTTTTTACTTAATTTTTCTTTTAAATGAGCTAAGTAACATTAAAATTAGACAAAAACTACAAGAGTTGTAATTTTTTACATTTGGAAAATATATAATTTTTTATTTGGAAAAAAAATCACAAAAATACATATTTTAAAAAAGTTTCATTGAAATGTTGTGGAAATATTTTCTTAAACTTTATTTAAAACATACAAAAAATTATGCGATTTCATTAAATTACCTGGTCATTATGAAATTTTTTGCTAGAACAGTACATTTTTGGAAATTTTGAGTTTAGGTATTTTTACGGAAAAAATCCTAGACATTTAAAAGTTCTAGTTTTGAAAAAAATGGACATTATAGAGAATAGTTATAGAATAGAGAACTATAGAAAATATTTTCAGTTTTAACATAAGCTGTCAATAATAAAATATTGTATTATTGGCGTAAGTTTCTTGAATGTGATGCAAGTAAGTTTTTTGGACTTTGATTTTCCATTCAGAGTAAATTCGTAAAAAGAGAAAAAAAACATGTCGAAAAAAAAAAAAAAAAAAAAAAAAAAAAAAGAAATTCAGTAATGTTTGTGATCTAAAAAAGACAAAATTTTCCGCTTATAAGAGCTTCGCGTCCGCTTATGGGAGATTTTGTTTCATAAATAGACATATTTGTGTGTCCGCGTCCGTATATCAGAAAGTCCGTATATGGGAGAGTATTTTCTATGGAAAAAAACCAAAAATTTATCGTTCCCAAGAATGTGTCCGCTTATAGAAATGTCTGTTTATTAGAGCGTCCGTATATGGGAGCTTTCGCTGTATACAGAAAGATGTCAAAATTTTTTATCATTTAATGCTTGTAATTAAGTTACTAATTGTAATATTGTTAAAGACATTACTTTTTATATTAATCAATCTTTTTTGTTTTTCTTTTTTTTTATATAAATTATATTATGCCGTCTTTAATATGAATGCTACACAATCCTTATATGAGGAAAATAAGGCTATATTACATCAGATATTTAAAAATACCTGTTAGTTTTTTTTTCAAACCTTTTCTTTTTTCTTAACAATACTTTTCTTTAATATACATAAAATGACAATTTGTAGGAATATATTAATAATGCATTATGTTCGAAAATAAATTAAGATAAGTAGGTTTTGCTTACAAATACAGAAAAAATTATTTATTTAATAATTAATAAGCCTCGATTATGGCCTGAGATGGCTTTTGTGTAGTAAGGAATTGGTGATCCATCGGGCACCGACTTAAGACCCTCAAGGACAATCCCGACCGGCGAATGGTTTGAAGAACTATTCCAAGAAGTGTTTACTTGTGAGAAAAGAATTTCCTTGATAATTTCATTTCCACAGTGACTCATGTTATTTATAGACTTATTCATTAAAGATAATGCATACCTCATAATAGGTAGTATATTTGCCTTTCTATACACAAATTCATTGGAGAACCTTTTGTCCCTGGCCTCATAATCTTTATATATGCATAATCTTAATATTTTTCTTTTCAGTCTTTCCGTTTTAAACGCAACCGTGGATAAGATCGAGAACTAAGAAGGGAATGCATACAATAAAATGGGTCTAATGAGGGTCTTATAAAAACTGTGTTAAAAAGACACAGCAGTTTTGTTTTTTTTGCATAGCTTTATTTCTAAAACAGATTGAAAAAATGTTTGAAACCTTTCTGGTATGTTGGTTAAATTTGAACAAATTGTTTAAATTTACCACCAGATATTTAATACTTTTATTGAAAGGTACCAAATTACCATCAATCCTCAAATACAGATTGCGACTTTCACGCACCACTCCTTCTTTTCCCTTTCCGCTTGCATTCCTAAAACAAATACAATCTCATTTCAATTGATTGATTTTTATACCCCATTTCTTGTAGTACAAACTGATTTTCAAGCTTCCTAAGTGCCAAAAGAGGATATTAATCACAGGCATAGGCAAAGGTGTAATCGGCGAAAAGGATCTCAGTTGAAACATGAGAGGTACCAATCTTATGCACATGAGGAAAGTCATGCAAGATTAAATAGTTTAAAAACCCATAACTGAGCCTTGGGCGACTCCACTCAAAATGTCACAAATGCTGGAAGTACTTTGCTGAATTTGAATTAAAAAATTTCGGTTTACTAAAAAGCTATCCATAACATGAAAAATTTGAGGCGGAAAATCTAGCTTCAACATTTTAAAAAGCAACCCTTCCTTCCAGATATTGTCAAACGCCTTCTCAACATCAAGGGAATACGCTATAGTGCAGTTTTTCTCTTAACCTCAATGTTACATCGTTATGTACTTTCAGCAATACATGCACTGTTGAGTGGCTTCTTTTAAATCCAAATTGGTAATCGGATATATACTCAACCGGAACAACCTCCGAAGACTCCAACTGTAGCATAATCACCCTTTCAAGGAATTTTCCAACATTTGGAAGATGTAAAATTGGTCGAAAATTATTAATAGTAAAATTGTTGGGTTTTTTCAAAATTGGCAAAATCCTAGCCACCTTTCACTTCAGAGTAAAATATCCGTTGTTTATGCAGTTGTTGAATAAGATTGTCAAAAATTTAAAACCAATGGGTGAAATCTTTTTTAACGCAAAATTCGACATATTATCCGGACCAACTAACTTTTTGGGCTTTAGACTGTGTACTATATCTGATACCTCATTCTGCGATGTGAAAAACCTAGAATCCGGAGGCAACAGGGCAGAATCCATTATGTTGAAGAAGAAAACATGTGACGGTTTAGAGCACCTGGCTGTTTGAATGGTAGTTCTGACTTCAGTGACAAAATTCGGATCTGAAATGGGCAAATTTTCTTTAAAAATGTCTGAAAAAATTCTGAAAGGCCGACACCACCTCTTGTTCACTAACAATTTCAATGCATGCAAATTTTTTTTTACCTACAATTCGGAAACCATCTTTAAATTCCCAAGGACCAGGAACTATTTTCGAAATTCTATCTCTAAATTGCTTGTTAAGCCAGATTCTCACACTATCACCTATAATCTTCTTCAAAAACGCACTTCTGCCGGACAATTCCCTATAAGGTTGATTGACTCTGTTGAAAGGTCTGTGAAAAATACGTTTCAGTTTTTTTGCCACCTATCCTTAATTAAAAACAATTCCTGGATATTATTAGGGAGCCTATTGTATTTCTTGAAAGAAATTGGAGCCCTCTCAGAATCACCATCCAGTGTTTCGATCAAAATAGAATTAAAAGATTCAATATAATTATCAATCTCCCTATTACTTACTTACTTAGTTGGCGCTACAACCGTATGTCGGTCTTGGCCTCACCTAAGAATTTGCGCCAGCCATTTCTGTCTCTCGCTTGCTGGCGCCAGTTGGAAATTCCAAGCTTCGTCAGGTTGTCCTCTACTTGGTCTTTCCAACGAAGATGCGGTCGTCCTCTTCTGCGTTGACCGCCGCTGGGTACCGAATCGAATATTTTCTTCATTAGAGCATCGTCTTTCCTGCACTCAACACGACCTAGCCAGCGAATCCTCTCGATTTGAATGCTCTTGACTATGTTGATGTCAGCGTACAGCTCATACAGTTCATCATTCCACCGTATTCGGTACTCGCCACTGAGGCAGATTGGTCCATAGATCTTACTTACTTACTTAGTTCGCGCTACAACCGTATGTCGGTCTTGGCCTCATCTAAGAATTTGCGCCAGCCATTTCTGTCTTTCGCTTGCTGGCGCCAGTTGGAAATTCCAAGCTTCGTCAGGTTGTCCTCTACTTGGTCTTTTCAACGAAGATACGGTCGTCCTCTTCTGCTTTGACCGCCACTGGGTACCAAATAGATCGTATTCGGTATTCGCCATTGACGCAGATTGGTCCGTAGATCTTTCGAATAATCTTTCTCTCGAATGCTCCTAAAGTCTTTTCATCTTAACTGCTCAGCGTTCAGGTTTGTGATGCATAAAGTAGGACGGGCATGATGATTGATTTATAGAGCATGATTTTCATTCGTCGAGAGGCTCTGCTTCTCAATTGCCTACTGAGTCCAAAGTAACACCTGTTGGTAAGAGTTATTCTTCGTTCGATCTCAATGCTGATGTCGTTGGTTGAGTTAATGCTGGATCCCAGATAAACGAAGTCCTTAACAACCTCGAAGGAGCTATTGTCAACGGTAACGTCGGTTCCAAGACGCTGGGACTGTTTGTTTGTTGACACCAAGTATTTCGTCTTATCTGCATTCACTGACAGACCCATTCGACTTAACTCTCTTTCTAATATGGAAAATACTGCACTGACTTCGCGCGTATTATGGCCAATGATATCGATGTCAGCAGCATACGCAAGCAGCATAACACTCTTGTAGAATATTGTGCCACTACTTCTCAGATCAGCAGCTCGGATGATCTTTTCCATCATTAGGTTGAAAAAGTCGCACGACAAGGAATCACCTTGTCTGAAACCTCGTTTGGTAACAAATGGTGGGGAGAGGTCCTTCCCGATTTAAACTGCGCTGCTGGTGTTGCTCAGTGTCATCCTGCAAAGTCGTATTAGTTTTGCGGGAATACCAAATCCAGACATGGTGGAGTACAGGTGCTTCCTTATTGGGCTGTCGAAGGCGGCTTTATAGTCGACAAAAAGATGGTGGGTGTCGACTTGTTTTTCCTGTGCGTTCTCCAAGATTTGCCGTAGCGTGAAAATCTGGTCGATGGTGGACTTTACAGGTCTGAAGCCACACTGATAAGGTCCGATCAGTTCGTTTGTGATCTATTCGTCCATAGATCTTTCGAAGAATCTTTCTTTTGAATGCTCCTAAAGTCTTTTCATTTGAACTACTCAGCGTCCAGGTTTGTGATGCATAAGGTAGGATGGGCATGATGAGCGATTTATAGAGCGTGATTATTGTTCGTCGAGAGAAGGCTCTGCTTCTCAATTGCCTACTGAGCCTAAAGTAACACTTGTTGGCAAGAGTTATTCTTCGTTTGATCTCAATACTGATGTCGTTGGTTGAGTTTAGTTTATCTCCCTACTAGTAAGATTTTTTGTATGGCTAGAAATACAAGTGGAGAATTTTTCATCCAAATCATCTCTAAATGCGGCCCAGTCAGTATTTTTAAACGACTTACATCAAAATCTTCAACACAGATTTTAAGCAAAACAGAATAGTGATCCGAGAAAATAGAAAGAGTTTTTATTTGATAGTTGTTACAAACATATTTGTCAAGTGAGTTGAAACCAAAAACTGATCCAGAAAAGAAGAGCTGTTGGGAAAAGAAGGAGTGGGTGAGGCAATATTGACTAAATTCGCCAAGTGGTCACGATGCCATTTCTCCAGAGTTTTATCATTTAAATTATATGAGATATCCCCCCATCTCGGGCTCCTGGCATTCAAATCACCACCAACGCGCCATCAAAGAGATTTACAATGGCTTAAATTTTACTTAAGTCATCAGTAAGTACACTTGTTCTGCAATTAGAAGGCATATAAATAGACCCAAATAGAAGCTTTTTAAAACCGCCTCTAATTTTAACCTTGATCGAGATAAAAAAACCATTAAAACTAATATTGGGTACATTAACAATCTCATAATTAATATTTTTCTTTCTGACAATCGCAAGCCCTTGATGAGAGTCATTTCGCAAAAAATGGTAAACGTCCAAAAAAAACTTTGTGCCTGCTGTTAAGGTGAGTTTCTTGGGTAAAAGCTATTACACAATTACTCGCAAAGAAAATTTTCTGCAATTATATTCTCCTGCTATGTGCAATTAACGATGAGATATTAAATATTAAAATGTTTAAAGACATTATTTATCACTTAAAATGACTTGATTCAAAAATTCTAAATAGTGCATTCTCTTTTCTTGAATTGATGAACAATTGTTAATGTTCTTCATGAAATTCTCGATCCTACCCAGCAGTTCCTGAACATTCACACCAAAAAGATCTTTGGAAAGACTAAAAAACTGACTCAAGACATTTGTTTTTAAACTGTTCGCATTTAGTGAAACTGAAGAGGAACATCCGGTTGCCTAAAGTGGCTGGCACAAAACACAGTAAGTGCAGGTGGAGTTTTTGAATTGACAAACACTTTTTCATTTTTCAGATTAATTTTGTCTCTTAATTTTTTAAGAATTTTTTTCCTTTGAAATGCATATTCTTTGTAAGCTTCGCAGCCACGGTAGTTAGCAGGATGATCCCTCTTACAGTTAAAACCGCAAGCCTTCTGCCCAGACTCTTTGGTGACGGAGCATTCACCTGGCTGATGCGTAATATTGTACTTAACGCAATTAAAATCGTTACCACAATTTTTGGCCATGTGACCAAATTTTTGGTATCTCCAACACTGTAAAGGACCTTTTTTAACTTTAGACTTCTCCCAATGAACTTCCGTATTAAGGAATTATCTTATTTTAAGAATATCAGCCGTAGATCGCCCAGCTGGAATTCTCACCAGGTAAAGACTGTACCTAATCTTATCTCTTACAGAACGGATAGTGGTAAAATTAGATACCTTCTTCACCCCAAATGGAATTTGCATATTTGCCTGGAATGCATATCCTTTGCAAGCTTCGCAGCCACGGTAGCTAGCAGGTTGATCCCGATTACAGTTATCACAGCAAGCCTTCTGCCCAAACTCTTTGGTGACGGAGCATTCACCTGGCTGATGCGTAATATTGCACTTAACGCAATTAAAATCGTTACCACAATTTTTGGCCATGTGGGCAAATTTTTGGCATCTCCAACACTATAAAGGACCAATTTTACCTTTAGGCTTCTCCCAATGAAATTCCGTATTAAACAAGTATCCTGTTTTATATGCCTATTGTGTATAGCAACTTTTCGGTTGAGTTGAGTTGCGGTTGCCAAATTCTTATTATCGATGGCAACACTTTTGAACAGTTGATTAACTCGTTGCTTTCAGTGTTGCTTCTCAAGTTTTTGTGTTATTATCTATAGCCACTGTTATTTGGTTTGGTTGCGAAACCTGTCAAAAATCTGCAACTGGTAATTACTTATTGCAAACTGATGGCGTTGTGCTAAAGCGAGAAATGGACGCAGCGTAAGTTTTAGAAATTTGTGTTTTGTGGATTTATTCATAGATTATTTATTTTCATAGAAACATAAAAATTACAAACAAGCAACAGTTCGAGTGATTGGCAGAGCTTATGCTGGAAAGCGGTATTGCCATAAAACGAACAGGCTGTTTAAAATTTTTTATTTCGTCCAGTACATGACAAAACGCTTCTTTGCTTAATCGGAAATAACTAAGAAACCTGTAAAAATTATTCAAATAAGCAAATTTTTATTCAATGTTTGTATTTACAGTATTATATTACTTTGAGTTTGGGAGATCCAAAGGGTTAGATTTGTCTCTGATTTTTCTTCTTATATGCAACACATCAACATCACTGCATCCGTTTTATTGTGACTCACAACTAGGCATTCCCCAAAATATTGTCTGTTTACTGGTAGCCAAATGCTGGCAATGAAAGTTGATCCACCGCAACAACTAAGCGAGCGATCAACATTCATTGCATTGCGGAACTTTTATATGAATTCAATGCCAAGGCCAGTAAAGTAAACAAATAAAGTCAACTAAAACAAAAATAAGACAATAAAATTAACTCTGATCTACCGCAACAACTGGGCAATCAGTTTTCATTTTATTTAAAGACAATAAAAAAAGCCAACAATTTACTTATGTGCGGCTAGTGCCAAAAATGCTGACAATGCATTTTCGGCAAGTCAACCAACGTAGAGGTTATATAATTTAAATTATATTTTAGTGTTGTAATTAGCATGCATTCTTTTTGTCGTCATGCAATTAAAACAGAGGTAAAATATTTTAAATAATATTTTATTGTTGGATTCAGTGTTTTGGGAAATATGACCCAATTTTCCCACACTGAACATGTTTGTTTGTCTACACTTCACACTATTAAATAAGTATGTGCGTAGAAATTAAGAATGAATAATAATGTTTACTTTAAGAATGTCTGTATATTTTAAAGAATAATTAATTGTATGGAACTAGAGTAAATTCTTGAGCCAGATATAACCTAGGCCAAGAATTCAGGAAATACAAGATTAACATTTCCTAATTGTAACTTAGAGTTAAAAAATTACGTATGAAGAACTAATTATAAACTAGATTAATAACTTAATAATGACGATAAAAACGAAGACTAATTATTGTGCAAGATTGCCTTCCGCATCTTGCACAAATGCTGAGTACAGCTAATTATCATTAAAACCGAGGTGTTAAGCACAAGTATATTTAAGAGGATAGAGTGTTGAATTTTCACTATGACAAGAAGTAGTTAAACTTTAAATTGTAAAGATAAAGGTGTCATTTAAACTAAAAAATAAAGATACAGTCACCAAGTGTGATCAAGAAATAAGACCTGGACCCAAAACCGTCTTTTCTTCAGCAAATTAGACAGACCGAAGGACATAGCAGACATGGATAACCACGGTAAGTAAAATTAAGGTAACTTTCCGGCAACCTCACGGCTGCATACTGACCGGCATAGCACACCATGCATAATAAAATAAGGTGAGCAAATATAACTAGGATTTGGGACGAGTTCCCGGTCTGACCAGTAGGGCCTTAGACGAGCGGTAGGATCTACGCGCATCCAGGTAGCAGGATGCAACAAAATGGCGCAGCCGATAGGATCCTTCTGTCCGCAGGGACAGCAATTATGTTAGGATCCTTATTGTTACAGGAACAATTAGGACAAGTTTGTTTGTTTAATTTTATAAAGTCTTAGAGAAAGACAATTTTTGTTAGATCCTTCTGTTACAGGAACAGTAGGTGGTTTAAAAAAAATGGATATAAAAAAGAAATAGCTAGGATCTTTGAATCGTTTGTAGGGATTCAAAATGATCGGTGGATTTTAGAATAAACATTTTTTTATGGAATTTAAATGTTTGATAGGATCCTTATTGAACAATAAGGATACTTTTTTTAAGTTTTAAGGTTTACGTTTCGTTTGAACCCTTTTTAGGAATTAAATTTTTTGGTAAAAATTTTTTTTTAGATAGCACATATTGTCAACAACAACTTTTTGGATCCACTAAGTGACAATTAATAATCATGAGGACTATACCAATAGAACTTTTGAATACCATCCTGGCAAACCAAACCTGGAAGCAGATTTTATGGAAAAATAGAAAAGGAACAAATAACCGTGGAAGATTTATCAAATTTATAAAATTTTTTATAAAATATAGAGAATAAAAAGAAAAATCTTTTAAATATAGTTAAGAATATTTGTATTACAAAAGTCGACTTATGTATGGTTAATATATGGCAAAAACCTTAAATAAATGGGAAGTAAACAAAAAATATAAACATGTGTTTTGTAAGCTTTAAATTTGTATTTGTTCATGTACCTCATGGCAGGAGGAGAATTCGTATTTTTATTGAAAACTATCACACGTAGTGTTAGAGTAAATTTGCAGGAAGCAAGACAGAAGATAGACCAGGATTAGATTGAAGAAACGGACTGGTTAAACGAACAATTATGAATGTAAACGACATAGTGAAAACGGTGAATAATTTGGTGCCCTTGTTTTCGGGAACCGAGTCACCAGCAGAAGTATATGGGCTCATCCAGGGATGTGACCTGGCTGCAAGAGCAGTTAAGAAAGTAGATATCCCAATTTTCATAGAGTGCATAAAACTCCGGTTGCACGGGGACGCTTTCGAACTATGTAGGAGCCGACAATTTGACAAGGTAGAGGATATTTACTTATTGATTAAGGCAAATTATCTAAGGACAACTACATACGATTCAATAATTATTGCATTATCTAAAAGTGAACAAGAGCCCGGGGAAAAAATAATTGCGTTTGCACGAAGGTTAGGTTCAATAGAAGCCAGAGGGAGAGACTGTGTAGGGGAGGACAAATCACTCCTCAAACAATTAAATATCTCCGTAGTTACAGCATTTAAAGTCGGTATATTGGATCCTGAGATAAGGACACTAGTGTTATCATTGTCAGGGAATGACCTTTCAGAGTTGATAAAAAAAGCTTCAGATTTAGAATATATGTTGAAGGACAAAAGCAGGAATGGGTCAGGACGACATTCACCGCGTCAAACTTACACGATACAAGAAAGTGACGAGCAACAGAGATGGAATAGAAGAATACATCAGGGTTTAAGGATAAGAGATTTAACACCAGTAGATAGGTTCGAAGACGAAAGGCAGGACCGATATAAAATGAACATCAAGTGTTCATTCTGCAACAGACAAGGACACACAAGGGATGAGTGTCTTACGAGGAAAAATTCTCCGTATTGCGAAATATGTCAGAAGTATGGGCATGAAAATTGTTGGATGAGTGCACCCTCATTCGCACCAAGGGGACAGCAGAAATATTTAAGACAATTTCCTAGTAGACAGCAGAAAACCAGGAACATATTAAACGATCAACTGAGTTTTAGGGCAAATAATTTTGGTAATTAACTGCAAGTGAGACAGCAACAGGTACGCTGTAGGTGGTGTGACAAGGTGGGTCATATGCAGGATGAGTGTTATAGGAGGAACAACTGGGAAAATCGGCAGGGAAACTTTCAGAGCCCAGCCAAGGCCAATGAGCTGGGAACCCCGAAATAAGAGCGAAATAAGGCCATCAAAGATAGGAACGGATAACTCTACATCTAGAAAGATTGTGAATATCCGTACATCTAAGCCAATAGAAAGGATAGTAACAGATAATTCTACGTCTGAAGAGATTGTGAATATCTGTACATCCAAGCCAGTGGAAAGTTCAGCAACAGATCATTCAGTAGTAACAGAGAATTTGACATCCGAAAGAATTGTAAATTTCTGTACACCTCATTCATGAAGGAATGTAGAAAACATAAGCCCAGAATCGATGGTAACTGTTAAGTCGTTGCAGGTGACATCAAAAAAGGTTATAGAAACACTCGGGGAAATAAAAGAAAAATTCGATGTGGTATTCGAAAACTTAAATGGAAATATCAGAAAAGAAAAATTCAATGTGGTAGCAGGAAAGTTAAATGAAAATGTAAGAAAGGAAAAAGTCAATGAGGTAGCAGGAAAATTAAATGGAAATATGATAAAAGAAAAATCCGATGTGGTATTCGAGAAATTAAATGAAAATATGATAGAAGAAAAATTCAATGTGGTAGCGGGAAGATTAAATGAAAAAGTAACACAAGAGAAATGCAATGTGGGATTAGAAAAATTAAATGAAAATATAACAAATGATGGTTGGCATAAAAATATGACGGTGTTGGAAAAGAAAAAGGGTGAATGTTTTGGAATATCCAAAGTAAATGATGTGTTTATAGAAATTCCTTGCAAGAATGCTATAAATGGTAGACTCGTTCTTCTTGTAGATTCCGGAGCGGACACGAGTTTAGTGAAACAAAACGCATTACAAACAATTGAAGACAGGGGAAAAGAAATAAGAAATTTGTGTGGAGCATTCGGGGGTTTCGTGAAGACACTTGGGTCAGTGAAGATAGAACATTACCTCGTCATGTCTTAGTTTTAAGTTGCACGTAGTGGCACTAGAACAAGGACTGCCTGCAGATGGCATATTAGGTCGGGATAATTTGTGGAATAAATCTATCATAAATACGATAGATAAAACAGTAACTATATATGACAAAGAAGGTGGTAATATAAAATTACCATTGAAACAAGTGAATGAGTTAAGCTCCATTAATTACAGTGAGGAAATGCAAATAAAAGCTAGGACCAGTAAGAATTAAAGTAGAGACAAAGATTCCTGTGGTAGTGGTACATAAACAGGAGATTGTGCCAGGGGTTTATTTAGGAGAAAGTTTAACGAAGGTAGAGAACGAAGGTAGAGAACTCTTACGAACAGTAAGAATTAAAGTAGAGACAAAGATTCCTGTGGTAGTGGTACATAAACAGGAGATTGTGCCAGGGGTTTATTTAGGAGAAAGTTTAACGAAGGTAGAGAACGATACCGCGTATATATCAATATTGAATTCAAATAATGCGGATGTTATCTTGCCGAGGTACTATAAACCGAAATTTTTCAATTATAACACATTTAAAATGAAGCCAACCTCAATGTATGGAGTAAACGAGTGTAAGGTAAAAGAAAGGATTAATAAATTAACAGAGACAATTAAATAAGATGAAAATTTGAACTTAGAGGAAAGATCTTTAATCGAGAATTTAATAACGGCATACAGTAGTTTTGACATAACTGCCACACCGTGTTTTGCACGCATTTTGTGGCAGGTAAGTCAAAATGGGACTAAAGTTAAATTTTTTAACTGCCAAAAATTGGCAGTTATCTGATTCGTTTGCCTGCCAAAGAAATGGCCCATAACCAAAACTTAAAAAAAAATAATAATAATTTTCTTTTCATTTATTATTTATTAATAAAACAACATAAAGGTACTTCAGGAAAAATAATATAAATTAAGAGGAACAAATTATTTCAGTCTTTGCAAATACATTTTTTAAGTAAAAGGTAATTAAAAAGTAACCTTTAAGAAAAATATTCTGTGATTGAAGTTTGCTTAAAAGCTTTTATAGACCCTTTTACGATATAATCCTCTATAGTTTCTGGAATGATATCAATCTCGTGGTGCATACAATATTTTTGGAGGACATTCAAAGCTTCTTATGCTTCCTTAATCGATGGAATTTTGAATGGGACGTTATCTTCTAGGATAGGAGTGGAGTTATCTAATAGGAGTGGTTTCTTTAATAGACTCGAGAATTTCATTATCCGATAACTCTCCGTAACAACCCACATCGGCGTCACAGTTAATATAGCCTGAATAATTTTGTATCAGTTCTAGAAAGTCTGTATCTTGAATGATAAGGTCGCTTTCAGGAGCTTTATCAAATCCAGCCTTAAAAAAAAAAGAAAAGGCTGCGAGCATTCTAACAAAAAAAATTACATACATACATAGTTTTCGTTAGCAACAGTTGCAAAAACAATTTTGTGGCTGTTAAATGAAAAATTATCAACGAATATGGGATAGTAATTCCAAATATTTGTGGCAGCTAACTTAAATTGGCACGTATGAAATTGTTATTTAAACAAGTACATTTCATACGAAATTGAAGAAATGAGTGAAATGTTGTGGTTTTTGGCAGGTATCTCAAATTGGCAGCTAAAAGAGTGGCAGTTAAGTCAAAACTACTGTACCATGATATTTTTCTATTAGAAGGAGATAAATTAACATATAGTGATAGAACACGACATTCAGGTTCAAGCAAATCAGCCTCCAATAAATCAAAAACAGTATAGATTACCTGAAACACATAGAGAAGAAATTCAAAAACAGGTAGAACAACTCTTAGAAGACGACATTATTAGACCTAGCAAATCACCGTGGAATTCGCCATTGCTGTTAGTACCAAAGAAAGCAGGAAGCGATGGTAAGAAAAAGTGGAGATTAGTCATAGATTTCAGAAAGGTAAATGACGCAACAATTAAGCAAGTTTTTCCAATACCAAGGATTGATGAAATATTAGATCAATTAGGGCACTGTAGATATTTTTCAACAATAGATTTGGCCAGTGGGTACCATCAGGTTCTCATGAGTAAAGAAGACAGAAAGAAAACAGCATTTAGGACAGCATTTGGTCATTATGAATTCAATAGAATGCCATTTGGACTCACCGGAGCTCCAGCGACTTTCCAGCGATTGATGAAAAATATATTGACAGGATTACAAGGAGTAGATTGTTTATATGATTGTATATTTAGATGATGTGGTAATTTATGGCAAAAATTTACAGCAACATGGGGAAAGATTAGCACAAGTATTCCAGAGACTTAGAGAAAATTGCTTAAAATTGAATACGGAAAAGTGTCAGTTTCTGCGTAGAGAAATAGCATACCTGGGACACAAATGTTCGGAATAAGGGGCGCTACCGTATCCACAGAAATTAAAATGCGTGAAGGATATTCCAATACCGAGAAATAGGAAAGAGGTTCAAGCATTTGAAAAAATAAAGGAAGCGGTGACTACATCACCCATTTTGGCATATCCCGATTTTAGCAAGCCGTTTTTACTAACTACAGATGCGAGTGGTGAAGCATTAGGAGCAGTATTGTCACAGGGTGAAGAAGGAGAAGATTGACCAATTGCATTTGCAAGCAGGTCATTAAACAGCGTAGAGAAAAGGTATTCGACAATAGAAAAATAGTTTTTGGCAATTGTTTGGGCGACAAAAAATTTTAGAGCATATTTGTTAGGAAGGCCGTTCAAGATATATACAGATCACAGATTGAGAGGAATAGCGAATCTGAAGGACCAAACGTCGAGATTGGCAAGGTTTAGACACAAAATGTCAGAGTATGATTTTGAAATAATTTACAAACCAGGGAAAAAGAATTTAAACGCCGACGCCTTGAGTAGAATACTACGTGGAAGCGACGAAGTCGCACTAGAACAAACGCAGGAGAGATAATAGGAGTGGAGAGGCCATTTATGAATTTATATATTGATCTGATTGGTATACTACCAGAAACGTGTTTAGGAAATAAATATATTTTGATACTTCAAGACGAATTCTCGAAATATTTGAAGGTATTTCCATACCTAATGCGGACGCAATCACGATCGGAAACGCCATATTGAATAATAATATTCCTGAAAAAATAATAACTGATAACAATTCTAGTTTCACGTTAAAATTATTTTCGAATGTTTGTAAAAGATTGGGAATCAGAGATTTCCAGATTGCAAAGGACCGAACACTATCGGAAAGTTCTTTGAAAAGCAAAGGCTCACATTTCATTAGGGCAGAATACTTGTTAAAGTCAGAGAGAAGGATTCCAAGTTGGAAACAAGGGTTAAAAGAAGCAACAAATTTATATAATAGTAAAATACAGACGTCAGCAAAGAAGAATTATTTTCAGAATTTATACGGGGAGAAGGCAGAGCTAATAAGCAAAGAGGTTAATATGGTTAAGACAAGATCAAAGACTCAAGATCAAAGACAAAGAGTCAGTAGCGAAGGTAGATGTCGACATAGCTCAGCAAAACGATAAAAACATAGTGGTTCTTACTGACAGAAAGGATATAGAAATAATATTAAAAGATTTCATGATTTGCCATTAGGAGGTCATCAAGGAGAACTAAGAACGTTCTTTAGAATAAGACAACAATACAAATGGAAGGGAATGCAAAGAGAAATTAAGGAATATGTAAGAGCATGCCATAAATGTCAAGTAAATGAAAGTTCTAGACTCACCAAAATGCCTATGGTTTTGACAGACACACTAACACGTCCGTTTGACAAAGTTTATATGGATATAGTCAGCATATTGCCAGAGACTGTGTATGGTAATAAATACATTTTAATGTTTCAAGATGATTTTTCGAAGTATATGGCAAGTGTTGCGATACCAGATGCCGAAGCAAGCACGATATCGAAAGCATTTTTTAACGTAATTATAACTCGCCACAATACACCAAGGGTGTTAATTACAGAAAACGGCTCAAATTTTATTTTACGTGTGTTTTCAGATGTATGTAAAATGTTAGGTATTAAAAGTTACATATTACACCGTATCATCCACAAGCAAATGGTTCCCTAGAGAGAAGTCAAAGGCCTTTCGCAGAATATTTGAGAGGTTTTGCAAAAGAAGACGGGTCAAATTGGGATCAGTGGCTATCGTCCGCTATGCACGTTCACAATAACACTCCGCATATGGCAACAAAGCAAACACCATTCAAAACATTATATGGGTTTGACTCAGAAATGCCAACTAATTTAAGGCGAAACTGTAGTCCGGTGTATAATGTCGAGGATACTTCAAAAGTTATGAAATATCAAATTCAGAGAGCGCACGAACTGGTAAGACAGAACCAGGAGCGTGCAAAAGAAGTATCTAAAAAATATTATGATAATACTTTAAATGCAGTAGAATTTAAAATTGGGTACAGGGTGCTAATGAAGAATCAAGCAAGGAAGGAATATTAAATTAAATTAGTCAATGTTATGACATGAAATAAAAATGTTAAATATCAGTGGATTAAAATGGGAGAGAAAGAAGGATCGATCTATCGATTTGTGTAAGAAATATCGACTTTTTAATACAATATTTGTCTTTATTGATTTTTAAGGAAACCTTCTATATTTTTCTTGCTATATTGGTTGAGAAATCTTTTTCAAGATAATTAAATAAGCTTTTACATGTAAAGTTTTTGTGTACATAAAACCGTTATTGTCTCAAAAACTACCGTTATAAGTATGAATTAACAAAATGCGAGTTAATTAAGCATAAACATTTATCTTTGGTGTATACCATTAATGAGTTATCTAATTTTTTATGGTGTCTTTTAATGATGAAAGAGTTTGCCTTTGAACGGAACGTTTTTCTTTCAAGCATACTTACCTTAGGTGTTTTGCTTTCTTACTCCATATTTTCTTATATCAACATTACAATATATAGCTTTGCTTATGGCAACATTGAAGCTATAATATTTATATGAATTAATATTTCCAGCCAGTGAAAAAAATTTAAAACTTTTAGCTGATCAGTTTTGGTCAACAGCTTTTATTTTATTAAATCAAATAGTTTATCTTTGCAACAAACACATTAAACTTACAATTAATTTCAAAAACTAATATTGACTTTAGTATATTAAATGAAAGAGTAAACTTTAGGCTTTAAATATATAATATATTTTTGGCATCTATATAATGGAAATTTTTGAGAAAATAACGGTTTTATCACAACTAAAAAGCAACCATTATATAAAACTACTCATAAAATTCAATCTGTTGCAAACATTTTTGATTTGTATTTTTTTCGAATAGACTAATCAATCATCTTTCATATGACATGTTAATCTTCTATATCTATTAAATATTTGTAAAGATATAGAAATTTTATTGAACAGATCTTTTACCAAGGCAAAAAAATTTAAAAAATCGATAACTCGATAACTAGTTAAGTTATCGATTTTTTATCCGAAAAAATTCATTTGTTTGTGGTTCTGGACCAAGGTTGCACAAGTTCGTACTTTCGTACCATTTTGGTCACGTTTTTATTCTTCACGTACGAGGTACAACATTTTCCGTACTAGTACACTTTTATTTTCATCGCTTTTCTGTGTATTTTTCTCTTGGTGTGGCCACACTCGTTTTTTTTTGGTTCGCATTATAGCGATTTGGCAGCACTTCTAGCATTTGGTTGTTTGTTTACGTATGAAGTGCAAACAAACAAAAAGTGCGAATCACATCTGTAGTGCAAATGGTACCAAGGTACCAATGGTACTCGTACCTATAAGTTTGTATGAAAGTTTCATATAAATTAGAGGGTACTAGTACGACGGTACTTTTGCTTTATGTTGGTATTCATAACAATTTGCCATGGCTTTATTTTTCAGTTTGTTTACAAATAATTCGACAAAAACAAAAGCTTTTGTTGATCCTTCGTTTGTTTTTAGTATAGCTTGGCATTGGTTGCATTTCGCTGTTTCAGTTTTTATTTCTGGTAAGAAAAAAAACCAAACTGAACTTTTATCTTCCGATTTGCTTTTGTGCAAGATGTATCGTTTGTCCATCCTAGCACCTGAGAAATCTGTTGGAAATAATTTAATTGTGCTATTCTTGCAAACACTTTAGATAAATCACTTCAAGATATTCATTTTTGCTAAAGATATGTTTTCTATCCTTTTACAGCTGAAATCAGTAAACTTTGTTTTGGACAGCAGCAGGGCTGAAAACACTTTATAAGGTGGGCTCAGACGATACTTCATGTTGCCAAGCCTGGGTGCACGACTGAATAACTAATAATTAAGCTTTGCGTCTAAGCGATCCCATTTGTTGTTGAACCTCATTAAGCTAAAAAATTTCGAATGGACAACAGGTATAGCGTTTTGGCAGCAGTGGTGATAATAAATTAATTATTAGAAGATGATATTTTTTAAAGTTAACTGTTCCTAAACTAAGCTGCCAAAAGTGGTAGATATATGAAAAAAACGATGTTGCCATGTCGTTATGTTAATGTTCTTAATCAACTAGGGCGAAATAAAAAAGGATGTTATCTCATTGGGTTTGAGGTTGAAATAATGGTTGCTTTTTGCTTCTGTGGTGTAAAGTATACCACAGTATACAATTTTTCTAAGCGTATTAATATTGAAATTTATAATGTATTTTAAATTCTGCCTTTCTTCTTATCAAATCTGTTTTGAAATTAATATTATGCATAAATAGACATTTGAAATTGCAAATGGTTTGCATTTAAATTAATTGAAAACAATCAGCATTTTCTGTGATACTTTAAGTTCTGTTTTTCTTCTTATCAAATTAATTCTGGGATGAATAAAAGAGGGGTTTAACGTCAGCCAGCAAGTGTAGAGCAAATTTTCTAATTTGCTTTACGTTGACATACAAAAAATAATTCCTAGGGCAAAAAAAAAGGAACCATTAGTTTAGATTGCAATTATAAGTGATCAATTAAAATTTCATAAGCTAGTTTATAAAAATTTCGAGAAAATGTGAAATAGCGAAATATACTTGATTCAGATAAAAAAAAACTAAAGAAAACAAAATAAAAGATTGACAGCTAAAAGAGTTTTAAAAATGTTATCGATGCGTTTCTAACGCCTTTTAAAACACTTGCTTTTATAATTGGATTCAGGTCTAGTTGTTAACTAAACTAATACGGAGCGTATTTTGAAATAATTTTTTCATTTTCAGCTAAATGACGAGAAAACCGTAAATCTATTTATAAACATTTATGATGGAAATGGTTAACATTTTAATGAATAAAAAATTCACTTATTTTTTTTGTATAATGGAATATGGAGTGACAGAATTAATTTTTTTTTATATATGTATCTATATAACAATGAACCATAAACTCAACCAACGACATCAGGATTGAGATCAAACGAAGAATAACTCTTACCAACAGGTGTTACTTTGGGCTCAGTAGGCAATTGAGAAGCAGAGCCCTCTCTCGACGAACGAAAATCACGCTCTATAAATCGCTCATCATGCCCGTCCTACTTTTATGCATCACAAACCTGGACGCTGAGCAGTTTAGATGAAAAGACTTTAGGAGCATTCGAGAGAAAGATTCTTCGTAAGATCTACGGACCAATCTGCGTCAATGGCGAGTACCGAATACGGTAGAATGATGAACTGTATGAGCTGTACGCTGACATCGACATAGTCAAGCGCATTAAAATCGAGCGGCTTCGCTGGCTTGGTCATGTTCAGCGCATGAAAGACGATGCTCCAGTGAAGAAAATATTCGATTCGGTACCCAACGGCGGTCAACGCAGAAGACGATGACCGCATCTTCGTTGGAAAGACCGAGTAGAGGACAACCTGACGAAGTTTGGAATTTCCAACTGGCGCCAGCAAGCGAAAGACAGAAATGGCTGGCGGAAATTCTTAGATGAGGCCAAGACCGACATACGGTTGTAGCGCCAACCAAGTAAGTAAGTTATATAACAATAAAAAATGTTGTTGTTTTTTCGGCCTTCTGTCATTTGTTGCTACTATAAATTGGGCTGTGGTCGTATGGCGGCCGTAGCCTAGTGGGTAGAGTGCGTGGCCCCTAAGCTAAAGAACCGCGGTAACCCGGGTTCAATTCCAGCTCAGACAGAAAGTTTTTGTCAATTGAATTAATTTTTATGTTCGGTCGTCACCTCTCTGCAGACAATGGCAAACCTCAGAGAGTACAAATTGCCATGTAAAGCTTGTTGAGAACATAAGCCGTTCGGAGACGGCATTAAACACGTAAGTCCAGCTCTCAGTCATTTGTGATCAAGCATTTAATAACACGCACAACACATTCGATCAATAGAAGTCAAAGTCCTTCCAAGGGCTGAAATGGCCAGTTTATTTTTTATTTATTATAAATATATAAACTGTTTTTTTATAAACTTTTTGCTTTTTTATTATCCTATTTTTCGATAATTCGGCTCACTTTGTGGGCCTTCGTCAGGGCATGAAATAATAACAAATTTTTTCTTTAATGCATTTAAGAGATTAACACAAATAAAAATCTTTACATAAAAAGTTTAAAAAGTTAGCGAAACTAATAGCAAAGCTTAACGGATGAAATAAAATCACGATCAAAAATTTGATATTGATATGAATTTTTATAGGTAAGTTCTGTTTTACGTTAAGTTAGGATGAATGTTATAAAGGAAGGAAAAATAGGGAATTACAAGAAGGATATTTTGTCGTACTACACATGTATGTTTTATATATTTTGTAGCGACCTTTTTTTTTTTGCTTGTCAAACTTGTTTCTTTGTTTAGAAAATCCCCACATTTTCCTTATCTGTTTCGACCTTTTTTTATTTTTCATATATATTTAATTATTTTGAGAGTACTTTTTTATTTTCTGCCGATGCAACCCTGTTCTGGACAAAAACTCACTTTAAAATTGCGGCGCCACCATAGAAGTAAAATATAAGGAAGCGGTGTAGTTGAAGTGGAATGAAGTATTTTACAAACACAGTGAAGTTGACACAAACACAAAAACATTCAAACAGGGCCGCATTCAATTATGTAGTAAATGAAGGCGTAAATTTTTTTTTATTTTTTAGATGTATGCTTACTATGCAATTTTTATATACCACCGTTATATAATATGTTGCGTTACCAATTTTTTTACAGAGAAAAGCATTGCTAAAATAATGTAAAAGACATGAACTCAGAATGAGACTGAAACAACAAAAGTTACTTTTAATGATTTTTTAAAAATTCATTTCAAAAAACTATTTTTTATAAACTATTTAATTGATATTAAAATAACACAAAAACTAAACAACTAAAATACATACCAAATTAAACTCTTTTAAAATAAATAGTTTTGTGTAGTTTTTTCGAACTGTGGGCTTTTAATTAGTTTTTTTATATAAAAATACCTAGTTATAGCTTGTAACCTTAGGTTGCTAATCCACTTTAATTTCATGTCAAGTTTTCAAAGATATTGTAAACAAATAAATAACTAATAAAGCTTATCCCAATATAAAAAAAAAAATTAAGGCCCTTGCCACCCTAAATAATGAATGCGCTCATGAAGCAGAACTTGTGTTTTGACAGATGTTCTTCCTCACAAATAGATTTTTTTTTTGCTCGGGAAGAACTTATGTCAAATAACGACGCTCTATCTCTCTTCCTCAGCGACGAAAATTCCTTCTACACACGTACAGTGTGTGTGAGTATAACACCACTTCCTTATCTTTTATTTCTATGGGCGCCACAGTTATAGTAATCGTGCCATATGTTGAAGTCCCCCAAACACACTTTTTACGTACGCACACAAGGCACATTTAATTCGAGCATGCGCCAGCAACAACAAAGCTGTGTGGTGTTTTGAGTTTTATGTTTGAGGAAAAAAAGTAAAACTCGACAAATGATTTTTATTTTTGAGCGAAAAAATAAAACTCAACAAGTAATTCTTATTTCTGAGCATAAAATAAAATTTGATAAATAACTTTTATTTCTGAGCGAAAAAAATAAAAATTGAGGAACAGTTTTTATTCTTGAGCAATAAAAATAAAACTCAAAATTAAGTCTTATTCTTGAACAGAAAAATAAAAATAAAAAATAAATCTTATTTTTGATGAAAATAATAGAAATCAGGGAATAATAATTAAATTAAATTTTTATTGGTAAAACTCAAGAAATAAAAATCATTTCTTATTTCGATAGAGCATGCTTTAAGCAGCATAATGCAGTAATCCAAAATGTGCTCCGACAATTGGAACATGTTGATTTTTTTGATTAAATTTTTGGAAATAATCGTTATTTTCTATCCCTGGTTATAGGTGTCCAAATTTAGAAAAATAAAATCCTTAAAAACATGTTTTTTTTTAAATTTTCCAAAAAAACTAATCTTTATGGGTATCAAAAGAAAGGTAGTGTAAGTATCTATTTAACGAAGTATAAAACTTGAAAATCCATTGAAGATATAGTTCTTTTTGGACTAAGAAAATTTTACGTTTGAAGATGTTTTTGTGATATAAAATTTTTGTCCTTGAAATGGTCGTAAATTGATGTAAGCCCGAAGTTTTTACATTAAATGAGGTTAGTGTATAAATAGCATTGTGATTTAGAAAATAAGAAGTGTTATTAAAAATGGCTCTATTTTTCGTAAAAATGTTTCAAAGTAATTATATTCATACGTAATGCTGAGATTAATGAAATAATTGGAATAGGGGAAAATTTGTATAAAAAGTCGCACGATTTTTTATAAAAATTTTTAATGTTATGATATATTTAGGTGGAAGTCAAAATTAAATAAAATAACCTTTTTGTTGAGAAAATCATTTATGTTAAAAACAAAATATGCGCCGTAGGCGAAAAATTGTTATAAAAAATCCAGCGATAAAGCCTCTAAATTTAATTATTCCACCGATCTGGCATCTATGTGTTAATGCATTAATATAGTTTTCCTTGTCACACCGTTTGTGGTAACAAGAAAAAACTACACTTTGATGTAGGAATGTAGGTTTCAGTTACACTTCGTTGTTGCTTTCTTATTAAAATCAACGAATCAATTCGGTCATAGTCGCTATTGGTTTCGAGTGGAACATTTTCTCGTTGGAAAATTTAATTGAAATGCAATCTAATCGGACAGAAATTTTTTAACGAAATAAAGGAGTGATTAAATGTTGCTTTTTAAATGCAGTACTTAGTATAAGAGAAAAGTTTTGTGTGCATTAAAGAGTTTATATGTGAAAAAATTGCAAGACTTATTCGGCGATGGCTGCCATTAAAAGTGTGTGTGTGTATGTGCTCTATTGAAGTTGCTGCTGCAGCAGAGGGTAGTGGCTGTTGACTGCGCTGTTAAAAGATATTCGTTGGAGTGATATACTAAACAACTATAGTAGTAGAAAAAGGATTGTGATCGTAGGTTGGTGGGAAGAAATGAAAAAATTATTTTAATATTTTAAGAACTGGAAACATATCTATACTTTACAAAAAATTTATGGGCATAATAGTGATCATTATTAACTAAAAAATTATATGCTTTTTAAGTAGATTTTGACTGCAATTGATATTGAAGTATTGTAGGCTCTTGAATGAGCATGCGTCATATATCTACATTTATATTCACAACTTTAAATGCACAACATGTGCATTTTTTCAAGTTTACAAAAAGAAGAATTGGTTTATTTAGTTATAAAGAAAAGATTTCATCAATATGTCTTGGAACATATGCTTCTTGAGTTTTCATAATAAGTTTAAGAGTATTCGATGTAAATAATAGCGTTACTTTATTATATTAAACGTGTTATGGCCTCAAGAGTTGAAAGTTGATTATTTTTATGGTAGAAATTAGAAAACCATTATTTCAGGAGCATTTTAAGATTTGAACAGACTATTTGCTCTACCTCTTTCAAAGTACTGTCAAACCTCATGTGTCGGGGATTCTAATAACTAGGGACATCAGTTATTCGGAATCGTTAAAAAAAGTAAATTAAATAACCGTGATTACCAAAATATCTGCGTTAGGACAAGAAGTATTTTTGTCCTTAATCCATACATGTAAACTTGTCAGAACCCACAAAACCTTAATCATTTTGGTCTTGGGAAGAAAATAAAACTTTGTTTACTAAATCCAAGAAAAAATTTAAATACACATATAAAAGGGGAAAAAAACATGGCATTGTTTTTAAAACTTGTTAGTTATTTGGAATGTCAGAAAAAACATTTTTACTATATTAAACCGAAAATTCCTTTAAAGCTTTTAAACATTATCTCTTAATTAATCTTTTACGGGAATGCTGTTGGTCCCGACCATGCTGTAACAAGATTCCAGGATTGGCTGTGGCTAGAACTTGAAAAACCGCTAAAATGCTTAGAATCTTATGTTATTTAAAATTTTAGCGATTCTGCTAAAATGCGATTCTGAGCTGCACATTGCTTAGCTAAAAACTAGTTTCTTTATCCGCCATAGGTGCGTGCATGGCAGAATAACCAGGTAGGGTCGACTCGAATAGGAATGAAATAGAAAGCAGAGAAAAGCGGGCTAGTTTTCAAAATCAGCTGTTCATCTCGAGTTTCTTTATGTTTATCAGTTGTTTTTTTGATTAAACTTGTTGTTTTGCTTTTTTGCAAATTGACCACTCCTCGGAATAGTATAGTTTTATTTACACTATTTTTATAATATTTTCACTCAAATTAACACAAATTTATCACACAATTTAACACAATCAGAAAATATTTTTTTTTTTTTAATCAAAGACAACAAATACACCAGATAAACTTTAAAAAAAAAATGCAACAAAGCAATCTAAAACATTTAAATTAAAAGATTTTCCATTTTCATTTAGCGACATTTTACTTCAAACAATCTAATATAACCTCACATTCAAAGGAATATTCTTTTTATTCTATAGTATAAAAAGAACGCGTTTGGAATATTTCGTAAGAATAAAGAAATACAAAAAGAATATACCGGATAATCAAAACTGAATAAAGAAACAAAAACAGTCATTCCGAACTTCTGGAATGAATAAAGAAATACAGCCATTCTCCACTCTTCGTTGACGCATGAGGGCACTAAACGAGCCGGCCCTACCTGAATATTCTGCCATGTGTGCGCGCAATTCTTTCTATGAGAACTGTTATGTTTTCTGTTTGTGTGTGCAAGCATTGAAGTTAAAGTCAAATTAATAAAATTTTTAGAGAGAATATTTTCATTATAATTATTTAAATTTTAATTATAAGGTTAATTATCTTAGCTATCGTAAGCAAACTCCCTATGTTCTTCAATATTAGAACAAAACAAAAATGTTTGTTCTTTTGTTACGCATTTTCTGTTTGCGTTCACTTCCTAAAAAACATTTTTAATAAATTAAATTGGGAACAGACAGCATAACATTATTAAGAATTAAAATGTACACTGTTTTTAATGCTAAAATGTTTATAATTTTAGCAAATGAAAAACACACAATCGCAAATTAGCTACTATTTAGCAGGAAATTAATGTCGAAAGTAGGAACTGGTTTGTGGTCAGAATCGCACATATCGCCAAAATTCGCTAAAAATTATTAAAGCACTTTTTGGCACGCTTGAATTAAAGCACTACTGGATAACCAATATACGACCGCATCACCATAACATAATTTATAACTGTATTTAAGAAATAGTTTTTCCAAAGTTAATAGCTATTAAATAATACAGAACTGAATCCTACTTAGCTGAAAACGATTCACCAGTTCTTGTCTTATTATTTTTATTATGTGCGCGTATTATACTTGTATGTATACGTGTCGTATAAATACGTATTGATTTTATTTTTCAATAATTTATATATTACACATTTTTCTTAAATTATTTTTTATTGTAATTAATTCTGTAACGCTGATAAGTAGGCGTGGAAGGTATATAAAAGAAAATATATATTCTTTATCAACATCACCTCCTGAGTCGACTTCGTGATGTCCTTCTGCCAACCTGTGATCACGATAACATGCATAATTTTAGTGCTATCGTAACGAAATACATATATAAGGTTTTTGTTAAAAAATAAAAGTTAAATTCAAAAAGTATCTACTCCTACCTCCCGATTAAAGTAACTTTACCAAAATAATAAAATCTCTTTATTACAAGAAAATTAATCTTACTTACTTACTTAGTTGGCGCTACAACCGTATGTCGGTCTTGGCCTCATCTAAGAATTTGCGCCAGCCATTTCTGTCTTTCGCTTGCTGGCGCCAGTTGGAAATTCCAAGCTTCGTCAGGTTGTCCTCTACTTGGTCTTTCCAACGAAGATGCGGTCGTCCTCTTCTGCGTTGACCGCCGCTGGGTACCGAATCGAATGTTTTCTTCACTGGAGCATCGTCTTTCATGCGCTGAACATGACCAAGCAAGCGAAGCCGCTCGATTTTAATGCGCTTGACTATGTCGATGTCAGCGTACAGCTCATACAGTTCATCATTCCACCGTATTCGGTACTCGCCATTGACGCAGATTGGTCCGTAGATCTTACGAAGAATCTTTCTCTCGAATGCTCCTAAATTCTTTTCATCTAAACTGCTCAGCGTCCAGGTTTGTGATGCGTAAAGTAGGACGGGCATGATGAGCGATTTGTAGAGCGTGATTTTCGTTCGTCGAGAGAGGGCTCTGCTTCTCAATTGCCTACGGAGCCCAAAGTAACACCTGTTGGCAAGAGTTATTCTTCGTTTGATCTCAATGCTGATGTCGTTGGTTGAATTAATGCTGGATCCCAGATAAACGAAGTTCTTCACAACCTCGAATGAGGTATTGTCAACGGTAACGTGGGTTCCAAGACGCTGGGACTGTTTGTTTGTTGACACTAAGTATTTCATCTTATCTGCATTCACTGACAGACCCATTCGACTTGACTCTCTTTCTAATCTGGAAAATGCTGCACTGACTTCGCGCGTATTATGGCCAATAATATCTATGTCATCAGCATACGCAAATTAATCTAATGATTTTAAATTTTGCACGTAAGATTTGAACCCGAACTCAGAGTATGAAATTTGTAAAGATCTAGTTTTAATCATAATTATGCACATTTGGTAAAAAAAAAAATGAAAAATCCGCCTAGTTCCCATACAAAGTGACGACATCATATTAAAAAAACCTTCATAAATTCAAACATATATAATGACTTAAGCTTGATACTTAACAAATAGGCTTCGATAATTAGTATGTACTCTGAGTTATTCTAAATATTAGGATCAAAACCACATCCTATAAAAGTCATCGAAATAATACAACATTGAAAACTTCGAATATACTAAAATACGGATGTGTGGTATTTCAACTTCGATCAAGTCGAAGATAATTTGCTACTAGTTTTCGTTCACATCAATTCAGTTGTTCATTCTTATTATGTGTGTTTTCAATATTGTATGCTTGACATGTTGACGTTGCAAACTGTTTTTAATTCTTTTACATCAATGTTATAAAAAGCCATTTCTGATCTATTATGCTTTTTATGAATGGAGTGTCAGGCAGATGCGACTAATTTGATATCATTTGTTTGTTTTAATAAAAACATTGTATGCGTTTCTTCTGTTTAAATTGCATTTATTTATTTTAATGTTTTTCGCATTTAAAATAAATCACTTTAGGCTTTTGTACGATCAATAAGAAGAATTGGAGATCTGTTAATAAAAAATGTTTTGAAGGAACATTTAGTGGTTCAGCAATTAAAAAAGAAATAAATGAATTTAGGATGAAGAAGCTTCTACCTTCTGAAAAAAACACTTATTAAATTTGTTATTTTTTTAAATCTGTTGTTTTATAAAATAAAAGGAAACATAATAGGAAACTTTGAGGACCCCCTTTGAAAAAACACAATTACAAACGTTTTCTAGTTTTTAAACATGCAAGACGTACTTTTTTCAAAAAATTTTAATAAAATTATGAAAAAAATATCAATCTTTAAGGGGTATCCCCAAGCAAACAGCCCAAAGCATAGAAACGAACTAAGAATTTTGACTATTCTTACGAATAAAAAAGGACTGAAAAAATAATTTTAAATTTATAATTTAATGTACAAATGCGTCATGTACAACAGAACGTTCAGTAGATTTTTCACAAAAGAAATTTAAAGAGAGTTATTTTCAATTCTGAAAGTAATTGTTTATAAAGGCCAGTATTGCCAGGTCAGGGCATTTCTCCTAGATTTTGTGTTTTTTAACTGTGGGATTTTAGGGATAATGAATCTATTGGGGTTTTTTTTAGGGAGATATAATGATTTTTAGGGGTATTTGGAAAATGTACCTTTGGAAATAAAGTTTTCTTACCTTTCCTTAAAATTATGCTAAAAATTTAAGAAAATAAGATATTTGGCTTCTTGGGTATTTCAGCAACACTTTTGCTGAATTGGCAGAACTTCAAATAAATTACCAATCATTTCCCACTTCACTTCAAACTTGCTTCGCGCTTTACTTGCAATTGATTGATTTTGTGTAAAAACTAAAAACAAAGCAAGTATTGGAAAAACTAGACAAAAAAGATATGCCCCAAAATATATCAGAAAGTGGGAGAAGAAGCCTCCTTTCAGAAGTAAGACTTAATTTTAAGGTCAATTTCACATTAGACAATTGAGAACTATGAAGCAACATTTTGACCTTGTTAAAGACTTCCAACTGCTCAGCCCTTTAAATACATAGGCTTGCATTGTAGTTGCATTACTTTTCAGTTGAACTCTATGAAATTTTTGTATTTTTTCGAAAAAAATTTTTGGGAATTTTAGGGTAATTTGAAATCTAATCTATCGGTAAATGGTGAAACGAACCTGGCAACACTGTAAAAGGCACAACGGGAGAAAAGAGAAAACAAATGGTTTTTTTTTTAAGTTAAAGTAAAAAATACGTAAATTGCACGGTTGCCACCTCAAATTCCCACAAAAAAAACCTTTTTCCCACAATAGCAAAAATAAATAATCACGAAATTCCCATGGTATAAAATTGAAAAAAAAATCCCATCGCAATTAAAAAAACCACAAAAAATCTCACGGATATTTAAAATAACCACGAAAATCCCACGCAAATAAAAAAAACCACGAAAAATCCCATTTGTATTTAAAAAAACCACGATAAATCCCATTTGTATTAAAAAAAAACCACAAAAAATCTCTCTTCTATTATTGTCAAAAATGAAACAAAAAATTTTGACTTAACAAAAGAACTAATATATTTCGTCGTCTGTGTTTTGATTAGTCTTTTAGTAATAATATTCAATAAAAAAATATTTGTTTAATCCACCTTAAACTTGTATAAAGCTTACAAAAAGAGTTCGAAATGAGTTTTTAGTCTTTAAAAAGCAAAACACAATCACAAAATTCGTCTTTTTAACAATTATTGCTCAGCACGCACCGCATCAAAAACAAAATTCTTTTCGACTGAAAATTCGATAAACAACGAACCAGCGACGATTACGTCGAAAGCAACTCGTAATAAGGGCCAATCACATATCAATTTTATCATTTTGTATATTGATAAAAAAATAAAAAAAGTTCACTGAAACATATTTTCTCAATGCATGTAATTATGTCAAGAGTGAAAGAACTTCCCGCCAAACCAAAGTAATCGAAATCTTAACAAATTCGTTGTGAAAATTATATAGGCTGAGACGATTTTGACAATGATCAAAATATGAAAAATATACACTTTTATGAATATATTTATACATATTATAACTGCAAAATAAAAATAAATCCTTCAAAACAAAAAAAAAATCCCACAAAACAAAAAAATCCCACGTGAATTAAAAAAAAACACACCCAATTAAAAAATCCCATGGGAATTCCCATTTCCCACGGCAATTAAAAATAACCACAAATGGGATTTTTCCCACAAAGGTGGCAACCGTGGTAAATTGTCATCACAATACAATTGTGCAAGATATTTAATTGGAAATTCGAATACTCAGTTTTTCCTACAAGATTCTGTAAGGTTCCATGTGTAAGCAAAAGTACTTAGAATATAATGCGTAATATGCAACGCTGATTAAATATTTTGTGTATTTGTAAAGCTGACATTAATTTTACGTTCTCGACTTCGTTTTTCTCGTTGGATTCTCAGTCAACGTACTCGTTTCCGCCGACTTCTCTTTAGCTACCACCATTATTGCAGTCATTCAGCGCCGTAATTCATAAATGGCGGACCATAAAACTGCTTATAATTATTTATTTCTGTGGCGTGTTACATTTGTTGAAATCATTTAAAATTCAAAGTTTAAATTATAAACGTAAATAAAGAAAGTGATGTGTGATATCGGAAAATATGATTTCCGAAGCAAATGTAGATGCAATACTATCATTTGGGCAAATACAAAAGATACATATAACTAAATACATTCATTTCGTATCTGTTCTAAAAAATTATGATATATGTATATTTAAATTGTAGAGCATAAAATGTTCCAACCAATTGTCAACCAAATTAAAAATTATTTCTAAAGTAATGATTAAAGAAAAAAAAATAATGAGCAAACGAACAATTAAAAAAGTAGAAAAACTTGATTTTCCGTGTGTGCTTTTGCTGTTTTGTTTCGATTGGCTTACGGTTGTTCTATTCTAGCTTGAGGCGGCAACATGGATCAGAGTGAGAGGAAAACAGAACTTTGCGACTAAGTGCACAAACACAAATGCATTGACAAGCGCACTCATTGAAAATTAAAATTGTCTACAATTGTGATGCGATGCGAGTCGCCGCTAGTGATTGAATTATTTTCGCTTGATTTATTATGAGGCAAAAAATATATAGCTTACGTAAATGTGCGGAGTGCGCCGCGTAAGATAAAATAAAAATGCTTGATCTGTTCTGTTTTGATTACAATGGAGTCTATTTATTAACTTGGTGAATGAAATATTGAGTTTATTAGTTTTCTAATGATATTTTGTATTTCCAGTTGGATTTTCTGCAGTTAAGCTGGTATTTAACAATCATTTAATGTCGTGAAAGCAGAGAAAATGTAAAACACTTGGTATGTTCAATGGTAAAATGAATACAGAACATGCATCTGCAACTCCTGGTGAGACCACAACAAATCAGCAAAATGATTCAAATCAACAGCAGCAACTAAATCGACATTCACCTCAACAAAACGCTCATTCAGGGAATTCGCAGCAACAATTGAACGAGGTAATACATTTTCAATGATTGGTACATATTCGAAGAAAAAAATTTTCTATCTGCTGGATAAGTTTTACCCACACTTTACCGTATGGGTTCTGAAAGACCACTTAGACAAAACGGGTCGATTCAGGAAGGTCTTTAACAAAAAATAAGAATGGCCGGAGGAAAAATCGATTAATCGATTTGTTTTCAAGTAATCGATTTTTTAAGAAAATATTGTTTTAGATGTTTTAAAAAACAATATTTTTCTAAGTGTATAACCGATATTGCTGCTTAAGGTGATATTTGAAAGGTAATACATAAAGCTTTTATATTAATTTTAAATGAATGAAATCCGTTGAGTATTTAATATTTTATAGCTTTTTGTATGCACAAGTAAAATATTTTCTTATATAAAACCGTTATTTTCTCAAAAACTACCGTTATTACTATGGATTATGAAAAGTGAATTATTGAAGCCTGAAAATTTATCTTTCGTTTAATATATGATTAATTTGATTTTTGTGTTTTTTGTGATGAAATGATTTACCCTTGTATGGAAAGTTCTTAATTCAAGCATATTTATCTTAGTTGTTTTGTATTCTTATTCCATATTTTCTTATATGACCATTACAATAAATAACTTCTTAAGGCAATATTGTAGCTGAAATATTTATATGAATGAATAGGATAGGAATGAAAAAATTGAAATTGAAAATTGTAATATATATATATATATATATATATATATTAATAAATCAAATTAAAGGTTAAATTGTAAGCTTTAAAAATAAAATATAATTTTAGTAACTTAATAACGCAAACTTAGTAGAAAATAACGGTTTTTTAGCTACAAATTTCAAATATGATATAGTTTTGCATATAAAATTACAAATACGCTTGCAATATATGAGTATTGTATATCATTAAAAAGGTAATCCATTTTAGATCCATTAGATAATGGCAAAGAAATGGATGTTTTTTGAAGATCTTTTAGCAAAAAAAAAAAAACTAAAAAATCAATAACTCGATAACTCGTTGAGTAATAAATTTTTTGTTTGGTCAAACATTTTTTATTCTCTACCAGAAAACACGTTCAAATCGCGGCGCCCCGGAAATCGTAATCGTGTCGACAAAACAAACATTTCGGAAAATTAAACCATTTTATTCATTTGTCAATACATTATTGTTTTTTTTTTTAAAATAATTTGAAAATATTTTAAATTTTAAATGCAAGGATAAGGACTGGTGTTCCGGCGCATGATATATACAGTGAAACCTCTGCTCGCTGATACCATCCATTAGCGGACACCTCCCACAAACGGGCAAATTTCCTAGACACGCTTTTCGTTACATTTTTAAGCAATCTAATATTTAATATTTATTGATACAAGAGAATTTTGTAAAATTGCATGTATTTATTTATATTCGTTTTTTAATAAAAAAATGCAACAATTGAAGATGAACGGAAACTCGAATTTTTATTTTAATAATATGTATTAAAGCCTTCTAAGTTGAATTCCGGAAAATTTTCAGGCCGCTCTCAAGTCGTTTAGAAGTTAAAGGAGTCAAAAATTGAAAAATTGGCGTGTAAAACTTGTGATTTTTTTATTTTCCTACAAAACTAACTATTATGGATATCAAAAGAGGTGTTATGCTGTTACCTATTCAACGAGACATCTATCTCAAAAATCCATGCATGACTTTTGAAGATATCAATCACAGTTTATATATATAATATACATATATTATACATATATATGTAGATCTAGATAAATGTATTTAGTATTTTTTAATAGGAGGCCTTCGACCGCTGTTTAGGGATTACAACCCTCAGTAAGTCCAAGAACGGTTTCGCTGTCTACAGTACTTCTAGATATAATTCTCTTTGTAATAGGCGGTCTTCGGCCTCTGCTTAGGGATTAGAACCCGCGGTAAGTCCAAAACCGGCTTTCGCTGTCTACAGTACTTCTGGATATAATTCTCCTTATAATATGCGGCCTTCGGCTGCTGCTTAGAGATTCCAACCCTCAGTAATTCCAACATCGGCTACGCTATCTACAGTACTTCTGCATGTAAATCTCTTTTTAATAATTATGTAAATCTCTTTTTAATAATTATGTAAATCTCTTTTTAATAATTATCTAGTGAACCGCCAATGTTCATATAACGTAAAAAGTTATATCTTCAAAAGTAATGCCTGAATTTTTAAGATAGATGGCTCGTAGAATAGGTAACAGCATAACCTTTCTTTTGATACCCATAGTAATAAGTTTTGTAGAGAAAAAAATCACAAGTTTTTCAGGCCAATTTTTACAATTTTGGATCCCTATAACTTCTAAACGATTTGAGAACTGCCTGAAATTTTTCCGGAATTCAACTTAAAAGGTCTTAATACATATAATTAAAGAAAAAATATGTAAAAATTAAGTTTCCCTTCCAAAGGGACAACTCCCATAGTCGGACATATATACAACGACCATCAGTATCCGGTTATGAGAGGTTTCACTGTACCTTATTCCGGCCTGTATTTTGAGACTATTTTTGAGGGAACATTAACTTATAATAACAATAAAAAACAGTAATTAAAATTTTGTATATGTTATTATTGGCATCTTTAACTATACAAAATAATTGTACGTCCAAAGTGGACACCTAAAAGAAGGTATGTTGCTGGTCCGGGTGATTACGATACTTTAAGTCATCTGAAACAAAAAAGTTAAGTAGATTGTTGTTCTGTATGCTCGGTAGTCGAGTTACACATTACCATTGTAGATAATTTTTAATGATTTTCTTTCTCAGTTTATTTCGTATCAAGATAATTTTTTCTGTCTATCCATTTTTATTTTTTTATCCAACATATAAATTTTTAAATACTATTTTTAAAAATTAAAGTGTTTTACACAAAGTGATCCTACATTACTCCCCCTTTAGGTGAAATAAGTTAAAAAATTTAAATAGATAGTAATTTAAATTAAATAACAATTAAAGTAAATAATTATTATATATAATATTATTATATATAATATTATTATATAAAATAATATATTATTATATATAAAAGCATAATATTATATATAATATTATATAAAATAATATATTATTATATATAAAAGCGTAATATTATTATATGTAATATTATTATATATAATTATAATTATAAAGTAGTGTTTATTTTGTTTTCAAGGTGAGCAGGTTTAAGTAAATCATTCGAAACCTTACGTATATTGTAAACATATTGAATTTTAAAAACTGTCATTTCTGGAGATTACTTTAAATGGACCCTCAAATTGAAATAATAATCCTGTAGTACGATTTACTTTAACAAATACAAACATGAAGACAATTCTTTTGGAACAAAAGTTTTATTATGGTTTGAGTGGAAAATTTTTTTGATTGAAAGTTTTCTTTCAATAATCGAAGAGTGTCGTTGGGAGAGAAACCATCAGAATTTTTGTCAGAAATACACAATTTTCATATGAGTAATTGTATAAAAGTAATATAAGTAAATCTCAACATAAAAGTACTAGCGGTAATGGTTTGAACCAATGAATCGAATCTTAAAGAAGTTTTCAACTGTCGATGGAATCTTTCAATCATCCTATTAGCTTGTGGATGATATGAAGATGTGTGTATCTTATGAAAACCGAGTAGTTTAGTTAGTTCCGAAAACATATTTGAACTGAACTGAGTACCTTGGTCCACAGTTATCTTTGAGGGAACCCCAAAACGCGAAACATAGATATTTACAAAAACTTTTAAAACGGTTGATGCTGGAATATCTTTGATCGGATATACTTCAGGCCATCTTGTATTTCAATCTATTATTGCTAGCATGTATCGATATCCGTCTGAGATAGGCAGCGGTCCTACTAGGTCCATATGAATGTGTTCGAATCTTCCAGGGGGAATGTCAATTTTTTGTACAGGAGATTTAGTATATATATTTACTTTTGATATTTGACAATCAACACAACTAGTTGTCCATTCGTTAAGGTCTTTGCGTATGTGAGACCAAAAATATTTTGATTGGATTAATTTTCTTGTAATACGTACACCAGGATGAGACAAACCATGTAATTTTTTAAAATCGTCTTGACGCATAGAGGGTTGAAGATATGGTCTGTTATTTTTAAAAGAAACATCGCACCATATTTTTAGTTTTAAAACAGGTATATCAATAATCTTTAAATTGAATTTCGATTTTTTAGTATTAATTAATTCTTTAAGTCTCTGGTCGGAATTTTGTTCTTTTTGTAGTGTTTGAATATTGATTTCACTTGACGTAATTTCTTCAATGTCAGGTATTCGAGAAAGTACGTCTGCAACAATCTTATTTTTTCCAGAAACAAATTGGATGTTATTGGTAAATTGATCAATGTATTCTAACAGCCCTATTCTAGCAAATTAACAAATTGTTAACCAGTATTTTGAATATTTCTATGTGTTTGTTGTTTTCAATATAACATTTAAAGCTCAAAAAACAAAATTTGTTAATGAAATTGTCAATAACTGAAAAGCAGTTGACAATTTTCATCAAAATTTTTTATTTTTGAGCTTCAAATTTTGTTTTGAAATAAAAAAATTACAAAAAAAAATCCATTTTTATTTTTTTATCCAACATATTAATTTTTGAATACTATTTTTAAAATTTAAAAATTAAAAAGTGTTTCACACAAAGTGATCCTACAACCATTAAAAAATAAAATGGCGGACTTTTAAAAATAATTTTTCAAAAATAGCTTGAAATCTGGGTAAAAATAAGAAAAATTATTAAAAATAAACAATTCTACTACCTGCGAGAGCCATTGGCGTGCAGAATAACGATTAGAATTGCTGTCCAATCGGCTCGATAGAGTTTTTAGAGATCATAAAACGTTTCGATAAAAACGCTTTTAAAGTTTTAACAACATTCAGCTCGCTATCATCTCGACTATGTGCATATGAAGCCATATATGGCATAACAATTTTCCCAGAAAACGGACTTAGCTTTCTGAACAAAACTTTGTTTGCTAATCTAATAACGCCATTTAAAATATAAATCCAACAAAAAAAAAATTGTTTTTCTAGCTGTATCATAATGCGTGCAGTAGAGGGTTAAATTTACTTAAGCTATATAAATGCTCACCTTTAAAAAATAAAATAATTATTTTCAAACTACTTATGTTTAACTGATTTTTTTGAATGAAATGTTATTCTTGTATACATTAATAATACGATAAATTAAACAAAAAACAAAGTTATGCTAAGTTAAACAAAAAAATATGTAATAATTGCACTAAAAATCAATTTTCACTGATTACTTAAAAGAAATGAAGTAAAGTTAAGTTTTTACTGATGCTGAAAAAACGGCACTCATATGAAATTCACTCATTAAAGCTATTAAAGTTACTTATTTATTGACACTTGCAATATGGCACTAAAATTTTTTGAATTCGTTATTACGATAGCACGCGTAAAACTATGACTCAATATAAGAATTCACCTGCTTTATTATTTGATTTGAGAGGAATGAACAAGCACAGAGAAATCAACAAGCATAGACAAATTCTCTCTGCATCTTCATATAATTTCTGTTCATATTGTATAAAAAATTATGTGATATTTACAGTTTTGAGGTGATGATTTTGTAATACTTTATTTTCTTGTTCACTGAAAAAAAGAAGATCAGTTATAAGTCACAGCAACCACAGATGGTTTTTATGTTTTTTCCATGTGTTTTTTATGTGGCTGCATTGATCAGTGGATTGGAAAACAGTACGCGCCACCACCGAATTCGTAAAAATACAAAAAATTTGGTGGCAACCCTATTAACCGTATTGAATTTTAAAATTCTGACTTCAGATTCGAAATCAGCGACTCCCCAACACTGAAAAATCATGTCTAAAACTCTTAAAAATACATATTATTACACAGCCTAACAAATTCCTTTTGCTGTGCTGCCACACATAGAAATAGCAAAATGAAATGAAAAGCAATAAGCTCATTTCGTAAGGCTGTCGTAGCACTACACAGCTTAACAATTTCTATTGTATGCTATTGCTTTTGCTTTGCTTTTGAGGAAATACAAAGTAAAGCGAAATGCAGCACAAGTTTGTTTTGAAAAACTTTAGGTAGGACTACGCAGCTAAATTTTCGTTGCTTTTGCTGTTTTGCTATAAGCAATTTAAACCCTGCCTAGAATAGAAATAAAATACAATTTAGGTCTCTACCTGTCCAAACACTTGAGATAATGATGGGGGAAAATGTTACCCCCTTCAGGTAAATCATTCATAATACACAGGTGAAAACTCCGTTTGATACCAAAATTCACGAATTAAAGTCCCATTCATTCTCTCTTCACAAAATTTCAAACAAAAAGCTAAGAGCATTTGGTCTAGAACGCCAACAGAAAAAAAGCCTGTTTGAAAACCCGAGATAACGATTGAACGAAATTTCAGGTAAATCATTCATGTACACAGATGAATGCTCCGATTGATACCAAAATTTCACGAATTAAAGTCCCATGCATTCTCCCTCATTTAACAAAATTTCAAATAAAAAGCTACCAGCATTTAGTCTAGAACGCCAAAAGAAAAAAAAAATACCTATGATGCGGTGAAATTTCATCCCATCCGACTGGAATGGGTTTAGGGGGAACCTGCTCCAGACAAAAGGGTTTTCAATGACTTTTTACAGAAAACTGAGAGTATTTATAACATTAAAATAAACTCCATATTGACATTGATATTCAAATGTAAAAACAGTAGGCTATTTATAGATTACCGCCATCAACTCTACCAAGGTTGCCATCTGAAACGAGTTTTTTTGCTTTGCTAGAAGTGTTTTTCACAAGGTAGCTATTTTCACAACCAAATGTTTAATTACTCATGACTTTGACCGAAAGCGATCAATTATTAGATTATTTAATTAATTTGACATTAATTAAACTTATTTGGCCGTACTCCGCCATAGTTAGTTAATTAAGAGTTGTTGTTGTTTTTGCCTTCTTAAAAACTTACTTGATCTAAAGCTCGCAATTAAATTCATGTAATAAATTTAATAAATCACAAATTAATTAACAAAAAATGTAAATTCAAACACAAAAACAAAAAATTACACTTTTTTTTAAGAAACAAATTGTTAACAATCAGCAGTATTCATTACATTTGTTATGTACTCGTTAAAAACTGTTTTAGTTAGAAAACAAACTATCCCTTTAAATGCTGTTTATGCATAAATTTATTTTAAGAACATTTTAAGCAATATTTAAATTTTTTAAAAACAGTTAGCAACACTTCATCGGTGGTTGAAAGAGGCCATCGGAGTTGAAAGCTCCCCCTGCAATTAGCGTTCGGGTTAGGAAAGAAGTCCAGGACGATTTTGACGGTCGTTAAAATACTCTTAGAACGTTGATGCTAAAATACGTTTATACAAAAAAAAAGTTTTTTACTGTATAACTATCGCTAAAACAGGTTTATGAATATGGGGGAATATTTCTAGTAATAATAAAAACTTTTAAGTATATGCAAAGGCCAATACATACGTTAAAGAATATTTGTGCAAAACTTCAAGTCGATATCGTCACCTGCATGCCAAAACCGTGAATGGAAAAATTTCGATGTTGGGCTTATTGTTGTTTCTGATGCAATTTTATATAAGGAACCAGAGAACTGCACAAGCCTGCGACTTGTAAGTGAAGTTTCAAGTAAAGGAAAGCTTGATGCTTTCGGCAAAAAGCTTAAAAAGCTTGAAATTGAAGGCAAGTATCCAATTAAAGCAAGTATCCAAAAAATCAATGAGCTTGTGTAGGAAAAGCTTAAGCGTATTATGACTTTTAAGGGTTCTGTGGACTCCGTGGTTGGCAGTTTTAGGGGGTAGATGATTTCGGATCTGATGACATCTTAAAATTCAAGATGGCGGATAGAGTTGCCACCTAGATTTTTACCACAGTATTGCCACCTAATAATATGTATTTTTAAGAGATTTAAACATAATTTAACAGTGTTAGGGAGTCGCTGATTTTGAATCTGAAGTCAGAATTTTAAAATTCAAGATGGTGGATAGGGTTGCCACCTTAATTTTTTGTATTTTTATGAATTCGGGGCTGGCAAAAAAATTTTAAACCAAAAGTAGGTCGCTGAATCCGAATCCGTGGTCAGAGTTTCAAAATTATAAAATTTTTAAATAATAGGGTTGAAACCTAATAATATGTATTTTTAAGAATTTTAAACATAATTTAACAGTATTAGGGAGTCAATGATTCCGAATCTGAAGTCAGAATTTTAAAATTCAAGATGATGGATAGGGTTGCCACCTTAATTTTTTTTGTATTTTTATGAATTCGGGGCTGGCAAAAAAATGGTATACCAAAAATAGGTCGCAAAATTAAAAAATTTGGAAATAATAGGGTTGCTTTTACTTTTGAAAATACATATTAGGTGACAACCCTATTATTTAAAAATTTTATAATTTAATAACTGCCGAAATACTACAGTTCTAAATCAATGAATGTGTTTTCTTTCTTTTTTTATCATGCCAAAAACAGCTAGTTTATCTAGTTTCGAGAAACATCCTGAGGCAGCAGCAGTGGTAGCAGCGGTGGAGCAAAAAAGATAATTATTATTATTTTATTGTTATTGTAGTCCATTATATACATTATTTGATTTAATTTTAAATTTAGAGTTAAAAGTCTAAAAAAAGACTTAATGTAAGTGGGCTCAAACTCAAGTTGGCGGAACTGGGGCTGTCAACAGAAGGACTTATAATTAATTTACAGAACAGACTTTTGGAGCATTTCGGCCTGACTGTTGGTGATGAATCTGCATCGGAATACGACGATGTAGGTTCGAATGATGTGGGCTTCGGGCCAGCGGCAGTCGTTGAGCGATTTAATTTTTCTTTGCGCGATTTTGAAGAATCATTAACATCATTTACTGGCTCTGCGCATCCCTCAGTTGAAGAATGGCCATCAGATTTTGAGTCAAACGCAGAAGCTGTTCATTGGAACAATTTGCAGAAATTCATTTATTCGAATCAATTACTTAAAGGTGCGGCAAAAATATTTTTGCGTAGCCAGCGTAACGTTACTGGCTGAGATAGCCTAAAGTCAGCACTAAGAGAAAAATTTGGTTTTTCGTTGTCCTCAATAGAAATTCATAACATTCTTAGAAATCTTCGCAAAAGACAAAACGAAGATTTTAAAGAGTACTTATATACTAGAGTACCCATAAGTGCCTTTTTCTGATTTTGTTCGTTTTTTGCCCATTTTCTGTTAAATTGAGGCTAAAAAATAAGATCTGCATAAAAAATTGGACTTCGGTAGTGGAAAAAACCCAGGCCCCTGGGGTTAAACGCCCAAAAACGGCTTAAAAATGGTACTTGGCTTATTTACTCTAAATCTCTTAAAATAACAGTTTTACGCTCTTAAAATGCATAAACATTTTTCTGCAAAATAAACAGATACACATCATAGCCAACTTTGACCTTGGAATGACCTTTCGTAGTGTTTTATGCAGTCAAAGTCACGATTTGTAAGTAATATATTTTATGAAAGACCCTCGTAAATTTTTGGAAAGAGATATTTCTGGTCAGTTAACACCATATCAAAGAACATTAAATAAAATTTAATGTACAGTTGGTTTTATTCCAAAATATTGATTTTTGGAGGTATGAGAGCATTTCAAACTTTTTTCAAAGTATTTTTTAAAGCAACCCAGTAGCGGATGGAATATATTCCGAATATATGAAGCATCAATTACCTTGTAATGACCACTACTTCCGACTATATTACCTTACTATGCATAAAAGGCCTTACATTTAACATTGAATGAGACAGGAGGTAAGTGATCGCCTCCCTTCAGCATTACCTAGAAGTTATGGAGTAACATACTACTTGTATTAAGTTATAAAAATCACTGCATTACTTTTCCTTGTATGCTACATTACAGGTAATGAGGTATGAGTTAATTACTTCTGCTATATGCAGACGCATTACTTTTTTCAAAAAAGTACCTTCCTTACCTGGTAATTTATTCTGTATTAGTTCTATGGTAGCCACTGGCAAATCCGCTGCTGGGAAGTGACTAATTTTTTTCATTGCAAGCACATTTTCAGATGGATTGACACGCTAAAATATAATATTTTCAGAAAAGTGAATACATTTAGCTTAAAAAGTCCAGTTTAGCTCGGTTTCACGCCAAACCCAATGTATGTATTTAAATTTTTTTTTCTTTTAGATTGTACATCGATAAACAATTAATTTCTTTACAATAACAAAATTTTCACATCGCAGTTTAAAAGTAAGTATAGCGAGATTAAATGGACGAAAATCGGCAAAAAAAAAATATTAGTATGTAATATAAAAAAGGCACATTCCATATGTTTCATGGGTGCTCTATTATATACATTAATGGAAATTGGTAAACCAATTAATTTAAATGACGCTATTATTATAGAATTTTTATTGAAGGCATACCAGATTCCGACAAAATAGAAGTAACTTGCATCAAGCTAAAAATGAGAAAAAACTCAAGTTCCAAATTCAAGTGTATGAAAAAGTCAGATCAGTTAAACAACAGTCGGTTCATATTAGTTCACCAAACATAAGTGGTAATAGCGTGCCAAACAGTGAAAGAAATATTACAAATGTGGTAATTCTGGCCATATAGCTAGAAATTGTCCTCAAAAACTTTAAAATGTTTTAAATGTGGTCAAATTGGACACCGCTAGCTGAGTGTAAATTTCAAGTTAGCAATATTAAATCTGAGAGAAATATAAACACCATGGCCGATAGTAGTTTAAAAGGGAAATGTAAAGCTGAAAGTGGGCTTTTTTTATATCAATCATGATAAACAAAATTATTTTTTCAGCATTATTCAATACTGGCTGTGACTTATGTCTTATAAGAAATGATACGCTCAATTTGCATGATGAAATCGAATTAGATAAAGAAAAGCATTGTTTAGTTGGCATCAGCGATAGATAAGCTTGTAACAATAGGTAGTTTTACTACATCAGTTTTTAATTGACGGGATTCAATTGAAAATTAAGTTTTACGTTGTTCGAGATTTCGATATAAATTATTCGGGGGTACTGGGAAATGATGTGCTTACGTGTGCTGACTTGATTGTTACAACAGATGAAGCAAGATTTAGACAAAAAGAAGAAAAACAAGGAGGGTTAGGGCCATTTTGTTCACAAAGGGCATAAATATGATTTAATTCGGGTATAACTATCTCTAGGTTAATTTTATACCAAGCATATAAATCGGGAGATAAACAAGTGGCTTTGTTCACATTTTATCCCGGCTTTATGCTTAAAACATAAATTCGCTCTCAGTTTATATCGATTTCTATTGGGATGTTAGGGTGTTGCTCATTAATTAAAAAATGTTTGGGGATTTTTGGTTTATTTTTGCGAACTTGGGGGCTGGAGTGAACAGTAGGTATAAATGGATCGCTGATTTTGCATCTGATGTCAGAAGTTAAAAATTCTAAAATTTTCCTACACATAGGGTTTCCAACTAAACATTTTTTTAAGAATTTTAAACATGAAATTGAAATAGTTTGGGGGTTACTTCTTTTAAATCTGGTGTCAGAATTTTAAAATTCAAGATGGCGCATAGAGTTGCCACCTAATTTCTTGTTTATTTATGCGAATTCGACGCTGGGAGAAACACTAGGTAAAATTGGGTCGCTGATTCCGAATCCGTTGTCAGAATTTCAAAACTCCAAAATTTTTCTACACATAGGGCTGCCACCTAAAATTTTTTATTTTAAGAATTTAAAACATGAGAAAACAGTATTGGGGGTCGCTGATTTCGAATCTGAATTCAAAATTTTTAAATTCAAGTTGGGTGATAGGGTTGCCACCTTAATTTTTTTTATTTTTTACGAATTCGGGGCTGGCGCAAACTAAAGGGCCAAAATGGGTCGCCGAATCCGAATCCGTTGTCAGAATTTAAAAATTCGAAAATTTTTCTACACATAGGGCTGCCACCTAAAAATGTTTTATTTTAAGAATTTTAAATAAGAGGAAACAGTACTGGGGGGTTACTGATTTCGAATCTGGTGTCAGAATTTTAAAATTCAAGATGGTGGATAGGGTTGCCACCTTAATTTTTTATTTTTACGAATTCAGGGCTGGCGCGAACTAAAGGGTAAAAATGGGCCGCTGAATCCAAATCCGTTGTCAGAATTTCAAAATTATAAAATTTATTTGTTCAAGTTGTCGGGCTCAAGATCTTATTTATACATAAATAATTAAAAACTTTTAATGTTGTTTTTATTAATTTATTGTTTTTCCAATATTTCGACTTCCATCGGAAGTCATCTTCAGGGAAAACTGTTGGAGTAAACGTATACGTTAGAAAACATACAATTTTTTTCACATTAAAGTTTATCTTACATAAATATTTTTTGAAACGTTACATTAAACAATTTTTAAACGTGAATATATATTATTTCTGACTTAAGCACATATAAACATTAAACATTGAAAAACAATTACTACAGTAAACACTTCTTTTCTATCCGGCGCTTAGTTTCTGACTGTGTTGTGTTTTTCTACATATCGTCTGTAAATGTAAGCGCATTTGTCCGTATCCATTTTAAAATTGAGTCGTTTTTGTGGGGGTAAATTTATGATGTGGAGCATCTCTAGAGTGTAGCGTCTCGCGTAATTATTTTCCTGTTGAAGAATTGTCGTATTTTCCAAGTCCGGTGTGTGCTTATGTTTAATGCAGTGAGCCGCTAATGCTGTTTTTTGCTCTATTGGTCCGTTGAGTAATCTCTGGTCTGATTTGTGCGAAGCTATTCTTGTCCGTAGTTTGTTTCTTGTTGTCCCCACATATGCTTGGTCACATACGTTGGACCCGTCTCCATTGCATGTTATTTTATAAATAACATTTGCCTTGTCAAATTTATCCACTTTTGATTTCGTGTTGCTGTAAAGTTGTTTTAAGGTGTTGTCAGTCTTCATCGCAATTTGATACTTGTCCTTATCGTAATTGTCCGATTTTGTGAATCTCTCTGAAAGACCAGGGATATATGTGAGAGCTTTGTATGTTTTTTTAAGTTTTTCATCTCGTTGATGTGTTCCTTCCTTTTTATACTTTCTGATTAAATTATTCGTTGTTTTTACTGGAAATTCATTGTCATATAGAATTGTTTTTATTCTTTTTATATTGTTTTGATGGAATTCCTCGTCGCTTGTGTCTAGTATTTTTTTAATAAAATTGTTTGCTGTGTTGATTATTGTCCGTTTTGGGTGTTTTGAATAAAAGTTTATAAGTCGTCCTGTGGCCATAGGTTTTTGATACCAGTCAATTTTTAATTTATTTCCGTTTCTTATAACTAGTGTGTCCAGATATGGTAATCTTCCATCGTTTGCTTCTTCCTTTGTAAATTTTATATTTTTATGGCATTTATTTAGTGCATTTAATGTCTCATTGATGTTGTTGATTTTTATTATAGCGAATAAGTCATCTACGTATTTCGTAACTAGTCTTGGTTTTGCCTCCAATGTCTCCAATGCTCTGTCCAATAGTTCTTCCATTAAAATGTCCGCTATAACCGGTGATGCTGGGGATCCCATCGGCATACCTCTGAGTTGTGAGTAAATTTTGTCATTTAGTTTAAAGTATCTGTTGTCTTTTATACAAAATCTTAAAATTTCCATAAATTTGTCTTTGTTTATTTTAGTGTGTTCTTTTATATTGTTCCATTTTGTTTCTATAATTTTGAGTGCAAAATCTACTGGTATACTTGGAAATAGTGAAATTACGTCAAAGGATATTATGGTTTCATCGTCATATATAAATGTGTTTGAGATCCGGTTTTTGAAGTCCGTTGCGTTGCTTATATTGTATTGGGAGTTTTTTGTCAGGTTTTTTAAGATATTTATTATATATCTGCATAGTCCGTATGATGGAGATCCAATGGATGAGCAAATTGGTCGTAGAGGCATGTTGTCTTTATGTATTTTTTGGAAGTCCATATATTCTTGGCGCAGTTGCTGTGTTAGTGCTTATATTTTTCTTTTCTTTCGTTGTAATGACATTATTTTTTAACAAAAACTCCGCAATTTCGTTGTTTCTTTGTTGTAGTGTCGATGTAGGGTCTTTTTAAAATTTTAAATGTTGCTATGTTTCCAACTATCATTCTCATTTTCTTTTCATATTCAGTTTTATTCATTGCCACTGTTATATTACCTTTGTCCGAGTTTAATATAAGAATATCTTTATGATTTTTTAGAAATGTTTTTGTAGCCGTCACTGTATCAAGTATTGTTTTATCCCGTTCGCTTATTTTCTTGTTTCTCATGTGTCCATCTATGAGTGATGTAAATTTAGTTCTTGCCACTTCTTGCTCTTCTTTGTTCGTTAGTGTTTGTATACACTCCTCTCCTTCTGCTATACACTTGTATAATGGGAATTGTGTTGTTGTTGTAGGCAGAGCGTGTTTAGGTCCAAGCGATAATAGCCATTGAATGTTTGTCGCGACGAGGAATTCCATCAAAACAATATAAAAAGAATAAAAACAATTCTATATGACAATGAATTTCCAGTAAAAACAACGAATAATTTAATCAGAAAGTATAAAAAGGAAGGAACACATCAACGAGATGAAAAACTTAAAAAAACATACAAAGCTCTCACATATATCCCTGGTCTTTCAGAGAGATTCACAAAATCGGACATTTACGATAAGGACAAGTATCAAATTGCGATGAAGACTGACAACACTTTAAAACAACTTTACAGCAACACGAAATCAAAAGTGGATAAATTTGACAAGGCAAATGTTATTTATAAAATAACATGCAATGGAGACGGGTCCAACGTATGTGACCAAGCATATGTGGGGACAACAAGAAACAAACTACGGACAAGAATAGCTTCGCACAAATCAGACCAGAGATTACTCAACGGACCAATACAGCAAAAAACAGCATTAGCGGCTCACTGCATTAAACATAAGCACACACCGGACTTGGAAAATACGACAATTCTTCAACAGGAAAATAATTACGCGAGACGCTACACTCTAGAGATGCTCCACATCATAAATTTACCCCCACAAAAACGACTCAATTTTAAAATGGATACGGACAAATGCGCTCACATTTACAGACGATATGTAGAAAAACACAACACAGTCAGAAACTAAGCGCCGGATAGAAAAGAAGTGTTTACTGTAGTAATTGTTTTTCAATGTTTAATGTTTATATGTGCTTAAGTCAGAAATAATATATATTCACGTTTAAAAATTGTTTAATGTAACGTTTCAAAAAATATTTATGTAAGATAAACTTTAATGTGAAAAAAAATTGTATGTTTTCTAACGTATACGTTTACTCCAACAGTTTTCCCTGAAGATGACTTCCGATGGAAGTCGAAATATTGGAAAAACAATAAATTAATAAAAACAACATTAAAAGTTTTTAATTATTTATGTATAAATAAGACCTTGAGCCCGACAACTTGAACAAATAAATATTATACTGAGGTCGCCAAACTAACTCAAAATAATTAAAAAAAAATTATAAAATTTTGAAATAATAGGGCTGCCATCTAATAATATGTATTTTTAAAAGTTTTGAACATCATTTAACAATTCCATCATGGGGGGAACCCTAAAAGTATTTTTCAAATCAAAGTCACAACCAATAAAAAGAAAACATAAGCAAGTATTTATAAGTATAGTATTTTATTTTTAGTATTTTTCATTTTTAAAAATAGGATTTAGGAGGAATAGAAACTTTATGGTGTTATTACAAACGAAATATACAGTTTGTCAACAAAGTGTTTTGACATTGTATAAATATTGTAATTTTTACTTTTGTCTTGAAAAAAAGTATCTTCCGTTTTGTTTTGATTATTTTTTTTTATTGATTTAGTATTATTTATTTGATTACAAAAAGTTAGTTATGAAAAATAGAGAAAAAAACCAGCTATAGCAAAAGCAACAACAAAAACTTAAAGGACTTGAAAATTTTACTGTTGTCAACAAAGTATTTTTACATCAAAGTTTATTTTTATTGAGACTGAACTAAAACTATGATTAAAGGAATTGATATTTGGTATGACCTCCTCTAGCATTAATTACAGCTTGTAACCTATTTCTTATATAATATATTTTAATTTGTTTAAGTCATATCCTATAGGAATTTTGTTCCATTCCTATTTAATAGCAGTTTTTAGCTCTGCACGTGTTTTGAGCTGCCTTTTGGCAATTTTGTTCTTTAAATACGACCATAAATTCTCAATGGGGTTGAGATCCGGGCTTTTGGCAGGTGTATCTAGCACTTTTTCACAATTGAAAAGAAGCCACATCTTCACTGTGTGCTCCTTATGTTTCGGATCATTGTCCTGATAGAATTAAAATACTTTATTAAATCCGAATTTCCGAGCACTATTCGTTAAATTTATCTTCAAAATCTTCAAATATTCTTTCGCTGCCATTGTGTCTTCAATGAACACAATATCGCCAACTCCTCTGCTTGATATACACCCCCATATCATAATAGATAGTTTGCCAAATTTCACTGTTGGAATAATATTTTGTTTTTCTAATGATTTGAAGGGCCGACGCCATACTCTGTGTGGGCCGTTATTATAAAATAACATAATTTTTGACTCATCACAGAATATGTCATTATTCCAAAAGGATCTGGCGTATCAATGTACCTCATCGCGAATGAAAGCCTTTTTTCAATATGCTGTGTCATAAACATCGGTTTTTTACGTGCTACTCTTGAAGTATATGCATTCCTTTTCAGGTATTTTCTCACACACTCATGCGAAATTACAACACCAAACTCTTCCTTAAACATGATGGCAAGAGCTCTTGTCGAAATTTTAGGGTTTCCATTCACTGCTCTTATCAAGAACCGTTCCCTTCTCTCCGATAGGATGCGTGGTCGACCGATTGATGGGTGGTGATGTAGTCTTTCTTCATTTTCAGCACAATTTATAATGTTATAAACATTTTGTTTTGTAACAGAAAACATTTCGGATAACTCTTTAACAGTTTTCCTAATGGAATGATTATAATAAATCAACTGAGTTATATCAAAAGATGTTCTTTTACCGGGCATTTTTATTTCTGTTGGTATTTAATTGTATTCGTATTAATATTAACTGTATAGCACGATATCTAAAACGAAGCTAAAGACAAAACAAAGAATAATTTGCTCTATTTACTTCTAAACAGGACCATAACTTTAAAAAAAAACCAATAACGGTAAATGTTTTCAACAGCTTCAATAAAGAAAGAGAGCCAAATGTAAAAACACTTTGTTGACAGTAAAGTTTCCAAGTGCTTTAAGTTTTTGTTGATGTTTTCTTTTCTCACCACTACATTTTTTTAATTGAATAAATAATACTAAATCAATAAATAAAAATAATCAAAACAAAACGGAAGATAGTTTATTTCAAGACAAAAGTAAAAATTGCAATATTTTTACAATGACAAAACACTTTGTTGACAAACTGTATTTATATTTATGGAGTTCTCATAAGCCCACAGTAGCGAATTCTTCCCGCAAAATAACACCATCAAGAAGGTTGATCCAATACTCTTAACCTATAAAAGTTTGCCACCCTTAAGGATTCAAAATCATATATTTGTAATGATTTTAACTAGATGGAAAGAAGTTCTTGAGAAACGAATACACCAGTTATGAGTTGGTGAAAGTAGATGATATCAGAAGATTTCCTTCTCTCAATTAAAGGTTAAAAGTGTCAACAAACCGAACAAAATGTCTTCGGATTCTTTCTATACGATCAAAATGCACATTGTAATGTGGGGACCATACTTGACCTGCATACTTCAAATGCGTCGCACAATTGAATAATACAGTGTTGTAGTTGTTATTAGGCTATCAAACTCTTTGGCCCAGCACTTTATAAGACCAAGCATAGATAAAGATGCATAAAGATACTCTCTTACAAATCAATATGCATTCTAAACGACGACTTTGAATTATTGATGCATATACCAAGGTCTTTGACCGTAGTTACCGTCAAAAATTTAAATGTTCCTTTTACGCGAAAAGGTCATAGTTTGGAATTTTTAAGGATTTAAAAACATATTAGTTTTAGATCACCAAACCTCAAAAGGATTTCAAGTCTGACTGGAGTAGGCCCAAAATAAACAGAAGTAGACCCAGGTGGCTTCCCTGAGGTACACCCGATTCTGCAACAAATTCAGAAGACAACACGTTTCAGAACCGTATTTGATAAGATCAATTCATGAAATATGATTTGATCAAGCTTACGAAATATTGCGGAAATCCCATTAATTTTAGTTTAAATAAAATAAGATTATGTGGTAATTTATCAAAAGCTTTACTTACTTAAGTCAGTGTAAATACAATTGACCTTGCTACCAGAATCAATAGATTTCAAGCAGAATGTAGTGAGGTCGAGGAGATTAGACACAGTGGATCTGCCAGTAACAAAACCATGCTGACGAGTTGTCATGACTTGCCACAGTGAATTTCCACTCGATCGTACACTGTTAACTCAAGTCTTCATTTTGTTACTGAAAATATTTAAAGGTTTATTTGAAATTATTTCTTATTTATTCCATACCAGAGTTAACTCATTTTGCGATTTATTTCAAATAATTGAAATCATTTTTGATTTAAATCAAATGATTTAAATCTTTTTTGATCTTTTTTGATTTAAATCAAATAATTGCAATCATTTCAGATTTAAATGAAATGATTGAAATCTTTTCTGATTTAAATCAAATTAATGCTTTCATAATATAAATCAATATGATTGCTCCAAAATGAATTAAATATTACCTTAAAGCAATCATCAATGATTGCTTTCAGAATTAAATCTTAATAATTAAAGATTAAAATGAATGCAATCCTTTTTTTTAATCAGGTTGTGATTGATTCATGATTCAATCTTCAAATGATCCATTAATTTACAGCTCTGCTCTTAAATCTTCCTTATTTAAAAAATCGGAGAATAATGATAAATGCTTGTTGGATTATTAAACTTTTACTCAACATTCCTCTTCGTCCTAGAAGATCTTTTGAGTTACTCCACATGAACAATTATTTGCAAAATTAACCACTTGGAAGCGCTTGCGGTGATTTAAACTTTGATGAAATAAATAAATAAATCTGATTTTATATCCTTAAGTGAATCCATTGACAATCAAACATAAAATTATAGATTACCTGCAGAACCGTCGTTGATTATGATTACGTTCTCGCAAACACATATCTGATGCATCTGGTGATATTTGTAAACACATTAAAAGAATAATCTAAGTGGATAAATGGACCTAAGCCTGAAATGTATAAATTCTGGTGTATGTTCATCTAAATAATCTGAATGGATCTAAACCTATGGATCTTCAATTGCCGTATATCTTCATAGTGAATGTGAATACATTTGTCGGCGGTACCGTGATGTACGTTAGATCAATTTGTAAGAATTTAATATGAGTGGCCGATAAGACCTAGTTTGTCTTGATGCCTGCGTTCGCAACCGGGTTTCTTAGTTTTAAGAAAATTGTTGTGGTGAAGTTGACCTAGTTTGTCGAGTAACCTCCTTGTCAAGCCAGGATCCCACCGGCTTCAGGAAGACAACGATATATATTATACATATATGTACTTATTGGAGTGGTGTTTTGTCACACGACTCCGCCGATGTCAGAATACAAAAGTTGTTGCTAATTTGACCTTGTTTGTCTTGATAACGTGATATTATATCTTATTTTAGCATTTTAACTCTGTTCAGGTTTAGCAACCAAATAAATAAATTGTCAACTATTTACTTATTTAAGCTATTAAAAATTTAAATTACATTCTAAAATATTATGAACATAAAAACACAAAAAAAAATCATCAAATGAGTATTTCACAAAAACATTTAGTTTCAACAAATCCAAAAAGCGGCATAAATTTATTCTATCACACGATTTATCTCAACTTACATTTGCCGACAATATAAAGTTATACTTCTACTTTTCTGTAAGGGTGCAGCTTTTTCTTATTTAATGAAGGCTACTCACTTGTTGAAAATATGTGTTTTATTTTAACAATATAGGGCGATTCTTGCAACAGTTTAAAATTTTAACAATATTATTTTTAAATAATCACTAATGAAGATGAACTTTATAGCGAAGAAATAACGACAGATAACAAGTCTGGTTTAAAACTGTAGGTTCTTTTTCTCACCCAATTTTAAAAAATGGCTGTCAGTGTTGATTCTTTCTATGTATAATTACCAGATCAGATTGATATATGACTTATGAAGTCAAACAATAAGCACTCAAAATATACAAAATAACATATTTCCGCATAATAAATGCGTTCATAGCAAATTTGTCTGTAAATGTGTAACCTTTGCAATGCACGCTACAATCCTGCATGCACAATCTGATATACATATATACATATATCAAACTCCATTTGATTTAAAACAATCACCTGCGCAATCACGAAATCATTTTTCACTCAGGGAATGACGCAAATCAAGACCATATATACTTTTCTATTCCGGCCACGCCTCCTTTTGTGCGTTACAAATGTTTTAAAAATGTTAATATACCTGACCTATTTAGTTGTGGGGTATTAAAAGACTTGACACAAACTTTTTTATTTTTGTTTAAAAATGAAGACTTGATATATTTGTTGTTGGAATGACGTAGTAGTTGCATTCAAATAAAGTTACCAGCATACTAAAATAATATAAATATAAAAAATTATCTTAAGAAAACAAGTTTTTTATTATGTCCACATATATAGGGTGGTTTTTTAGCTGCATGATAACTTTAAATAATAATACAAGACAAAAATATTGTTGGAATGAATTTTTTATTATAATCTCTTAGATAATTTCATGGCATTTATTTTTTAAATATGATTTCCGGCATATGTCCGCTGCGGCTAAGAGTTACATAGCCCATTCGATCAGTCCAATTTTTTTACTACTTTTTCCAATAAATTTGGCCGTATGGCGTCAATGGTGGCTTAAATATTGGCTTCCAATGGTTCAAGAGTTACTGGTTTGTTGGCATAAGCCAATGACTTAACACAGCCCCATAAAAAGTAATCGAAAGGCATTAAGTCGAACGAACGAGGGGCCAGTCAACAGTACCACTTCTGGAAATAAAGTTGTCACAAAATTGATTTTGCAATAAATTGATGGTTAAGCGCGCTTTATGGGAAGTTGCGCAGTCTTGTTGGAACAAAATGCTGTCGATGTTCAGCTGATTAATTTTTGGAAACAAAATATCAGTCAGCATGGCTCGCCATTCACCGTAACGGCAGCTCCTTCCTCATTTCAAAAGATATAAGGACCGATGATGCCGACAGCGTGTAAACCGCACCAAACAGTAAATTTAAATTTATGTAATAGTGATTCGTAAATGGCTTGAGGCTTGAGGTGGTCAGCAGGTAACACGTGTAATATAACACGGCAAATTTGGCCTAAACCCAATCTTAAGCGTTCAAAAGAACTCATTTCTCTCAGAAGAGACTACATTAGCACCATGATAGGGATCCAGACAAGGCACTGCCTTATTGGCAGGCACGCTCAAAGATTAAACATACCCCACAACGACTTTTGCGGAAGCTGAAGAGATGAGGAATCTACAGAACACTTTCTCTGCACTTGCCCAGCTGTGGCTCAAAAACGTTTTCTTCACTTAAACAACTGGTTTTTCAAAGACCTCGAAGAACTCTCGGAAATATCGGTATACCGAATCCTAAGATTTGTGAACAGCTCAAGCTGGTTTAAATAGAGAACGGGAATACGACCGTAAAATTAACGAAGTGCTCTGCTCACTTCGCGAACAGATTTATTTTTTCAAAGTAAATTTCCACAATTAGGAAGCGTTATTCTTTTACTACGTTTACATACGAGATAAAAACAAACAAGATTAATAAAATCCCCTTTTGTAATCTACACTGCTTACACTAGTGTAAAAGAGATTAGTTTTGACAGTTTGTTGTAGTAGTAGTAGTGCTTTATTAGGTCTTTAAGAAAACGATATTACAAGATATATATAAACAGTTTCTTATTTGTTAACTTAGCGGCTGTAACTTATGGCCTGCATAATCTGTTACATAATCAAGTAAATTGATAAATCAACTGCCACTTGGCTACAATATTTTTAATGACTAATTTACTCCTGCTCAAGACAGTATTTTAACATTTGCTTTTGATGATATGTACTAATATATAAGGGTGAAAGAGATAACGACAACACTACAATATACAATGAAGTTTAACTTTCGTATATACATTAGTTTAAAGAGTCCATGGGATAATACAAATGCATACATTTTGATAATAACATCAATACACATTTAACGATCGTATATTAGATTTTAAAGTTAAACAATTTTTTTTAATGAAACAAAATTTTAAATCATTAAAATTATAGTCACTTTATTTTATGATCTATTTAATAATTTGAATGAATTAAATGAATTAAATTGCGAGCTTTAGATCAAGTATGTTTTTAAGAAGGCAACAACAACAACAACCACTCTGTATAGAGTCAATCACTTAGCTGACTAGACAGTCTGCTTCGGAAATCGCTACATTTTCCTCTTCAGTAGTCTTTGAGTGATTAAGCTGTGATTCAACTCACTGCTTAAATTTGCATATGATTTCACACATTAGGAATTCATTCATTTGAATTATATAGAACAAATTGAACGTTCAAATTGGCTACTAATCATATGACATTTTAAAGCAGTAGCAGTAGATCACCGCCATCAACTCTACCAAGATTGCTATCTGTTCTAGTTGCTTCTTTATTTATTTCAATATTCATTGGTGTTTGACAGTTTGTCTAAATGCACCATAGAAATAAAACGAGTTTTTTGCTTCGCTAGAAGCTAGTGTTCTAACTGAAAGGTGGCTATTTTCACAACCAAATGTTCAATTACACATGACTTAACCGAAATCGATCAATTATTAGATTATTTAATTAATTTTTCATTAATTAAACTTATTTGGCCGTGCTCCGCCATAGTTAGTTAATTAATTTTATGATCTATTAAATCATTACATGAATTAAATTAATAGCTTTAGAGCAAGTAAGGCCGCGTTCATAGTAAACGCTTTTAGCTTAGCCGAGAGGTTAAGCTGAAAAACGCTTTGTGTATAATCATATGAAAAAGCTCAAAGTGTTCATAGTGCCAGCATAAAGCTAGCATAAAGCTTCTTTTCAAATGCTTTTCAGCGCTTATATCTTCATCTCACACAGCAAAATAATTTTTTTTATGTTTTTTGTTAAGCATTTTTAAAATGCTATTTGGCGATTTATTCTTGTTTGATCACATACACATAGTTTTAATTTTTTTGTTTAGTTTTATTGTTAATTGCGTCGTACTGAATTTTTAAATTAATTTCGGCACTTGTTTATCTTTTTTGCCTGTTAACAATATTTTCGTTGATTTTACTTTATTTGTTGTTTTATGTTTTATGCACTTATGTATTCTATCTCGTTTGTTTACATAGTTTTCGTTCTTTCGTACTTCTTGGGTACTTTTTGTGATAAACTTTCCACCATTGTTATGCTTTGTGTTTTCAAGTTCCTTTGAACATTTGTTTGTTATTGGTTTGATCTTTCGTTGGTGATCATCGCTACATATTCATTAAGCAAAAAACGTTTAATTTACTCCGCAAAACGCAGTGGAGGGCATATTTACAAAGAAACAAATAAAAACAAAGCATCAGTCAGCCACAAGCATAAAGCGCGCACTATGAACACCAATAAGCTCAATAAGCTACTTTGTGCAGCGTTGAATAAGTGTTCACTATGATCAAAAAAAGCTCGACAAAGCAGCTTTATGCTTCAGCCAAAGCATCCACTATGAACGCGGCCTAAGTTTTTAAGAAGACAACAACAACTCTGTATAGAGTCAATCACTTAGCTGACTAGACAATCTGTTTCACAAATCGCTACATTTTCCTCTTCAGTAGTCTTTGGGTGATTAAGCTGTGATCAACTCACTGCTTAAATTTGCATATGATTTCACACATTAGGAATTCATTCATTTGAATTATATAGAACAAATTGAACGTTCAAATTGGCTACTAATTATTTGACATTTTAAAGTAGTAGTAAAATTCAAAACCAAATTTTGTGCGCAAAACTATATTTTTTGTTATTTATTATAGCAAACGCACCATTTTTTGTATTATTCTCTATTACACAGTGACGCAATATTCAACTTTTTGACTCCAAACAAAAAATCACTTATCCCAGCCGAAAGTACTCGATGAGAGGAGAAAAGTAATTTCTGGATTTTGCTTAATTGGTTGCCGTTCGTTTTTTATGAGCCTCTATAGTTTTTTCGCCAAATTTGATTTTGAGCACTTTTTTGCAATTTTCTTCTATTTTTCGCATGGCCATAGCTCGAAAAATGCTGTGAATTTTTATTTGCAGTCTTCAGCAAAGTTGTAGCTCTTGACTCGGCCAACAAAAATACTGAATATTTAAGTCGGAAAAATTTCATCTTCATGCTCAAAACCCCAAAAATGTCGAAAAAATTACCACTTTTTTCACCGATTTTTTCCGTTTTTCGACTACAGCTCTTGAACTATTGAAAATTTTACCAAACAATCAAGGGAAGAAATGTAGCCTATAAAATTATAAACAACTTTTTAGTACATACCAACTTCATACAAGACTTTCAGAGTCAAGAGCTACAACTTTGCTGAAGACTGCAAATAAAAATTCACAGCATTTTTCGAGCTATGGACATGCGAAAAATAGAAGAAAATTGCAAAAAGTGCTCAAAATCGAATTTGGCAAAAAACTATAGAGGCTCATAAAAAACGAACGGCAACCAATTTAGCAAAATCCAGAAATTACTTTTCTCTTCTCATCGAGTACTTTCGGCTGGGATAAGTGATTTTTTGTTTGGAATTTTTGTGTTGTGTTGTGTTATTTTTTGTCACTTTCAAATGAAACATCAAATAACGAAACAAGTGAAATTTATTGTCATGGAATTGTTAAGCCCACCTACGTCACCATCGACAATTTGCTTGCTGATGAAAAAAATTTCACAACTAATACCCATTAAAAAATTGTTATAACAATTGTTTCGTGTAGACGCAGCGTTAGCTTTGCTTTGTATGTTGCTCAAATATAGCTTAAAAAGAGAAAGCTTTTTTCTTGCTGAGAATAAGAATAAAGAAATTGTATGGTTATGCTCTTATGATTTTAATTAATTATTTAAACAAAGATTATCACATTTATATAGCATAACTTTCAAATGGGTACCATAGCTACCCAATAGAAAAAAATTATTGAAATAGCGTTTGCCGTTCTCAAGCTCTTAGCTGACGTACATACGCGAATCTCTTTTTATATAATAGTACTAGTTGAAACTCGGCGCGTTGATGCCACGACCCCTTGTCCAACACCCATAAAATGTTATCAGTGAAACGGCACGTGTAAATTTTGTTCGAATACCGCATTCCGAAACAGTGCGACCTATAATTCCAAAGCCATTTGATATTTAGAATTATTAAAAACAATATAGTAATTGAAATATGGCATTATTAATTTTTCATGTAAACACTGGTACGAGCCCGGCCTACGAAAACAAGCATGTTATTATGTCTACACTTATAACAACTTTAAAAAAAACCTTTACGCCTTCTGTGGTTTATATCAGGAAACTGTTTGATTGATCCGTGATAAAGAAGTAAACAAAGAGAACAATAAACAAATCTTTGCAGAATCAATGCAGTCGCTTTTTTGAATCTTTGCTTTTGCAAAGTAGTAGGAAAACATTGCTTTAAAGGCGGCATACATCACCATAATTCTGTTCTGCAGAAACCACAAAAGACTACTGATGAGTTAATGTAGCTGTCAACGGAACAGTCTGTCTAGTCTGCTTGGTGGTTTGTTCTGCAAAGAACTTGTTGTTGTAACCTGTTGCCTTATTAACTTATTTGGCATTAAGCTCGAATATAATTCTAAAAAAAATATTTTTGTAAAATTGTTAAAAACAATATAGATTTTTTTTGTTTTATTTTATCCATTTTGTTTTTTGTAATTTTGTTTGCATAAAAAGTAATGGTGTAGTGAAAAAATCATGACAATTTCTCAATTCGTTTCTGAGTTATACTCTCAAATACCCCTTTAAACACTGCCACAGCAACAACAGCGCCACCTACCGGGTCAAACTTTAGACCTAAACTATCTACAGACCCAGCCGCACACACTAGGGCTTTCAATCCCGAAGGGTTTTGAAATTCATGATCCCGGGATCTCGTGATTTTTCGGGATCCCGAAATGCTAAAATTTTAAAATAATGACATTTAGCTGTATTAAAAGTATTTCTCTTCATTTCTGCGTTTTACCGAAAACAATTGCATATTATTTTTTTTTTAAATAGAAATCCAAACTTAATCCTTATTCATACTTAAAATATTCAAAAACACTCGAAAGTTTATAAGACAGCACAAAGGCAAAATCATAATTACTAATGCAGTCAAGGGTTACAAAACATTTGTAATGTATATAGAAGAATATAAGGGAAAAAAATTCATAAATAACTAGAAGAAAAAGTCTAATTCTGAAATTCCATTTTGTATTTTTGTTTGAAAAAACATACTACTCCTGATTAAACCAGATCGAAAAAAATTATATTAGAAAATAACGGTTATGGTATGATGATTTTTTTAATTGTAATCATAACCTTTACGGTCCCTTATTAACGATATTTGCTAAATTTTAAAATATAAAAATTAAATATTTAATAAAATTATTTAATAAAAAAGTTATAATTTTTTATATTTTCTTAATTGTTTGAGCTACGGCCGTAGCAATTAAACAAAAATTCTTTTGAATTTGTTTATGTTTTTATTTTCGATATTTCGACTTTATTTTTAAGTCATCATCAGGATCTGAAGGAAAGTAACAATATTAAACAAAATTACAAACACTATTTAAAATACATTACATAAAATTATAAACTGTGTCACAGATAAGTGTTGTCAGTCAGCTATATTATTGTCAACTTAATTTTTGGTTGATAATATGTTTGTGTATGTGAACGCAATTTTCTGTGTCGGATTTGAAGTTGAGTCGTTTGTATGGTGAAGTGTTTATAATATGAAGCATTTCAATTGTATATCGTCTGGTGTTTTTTGTCTCTTCAAAAGCTGGACGGTGACCATTTTGAATGCAGTGGGCTGCAAGTGCTGTTTTGTTTTCGTTGTTTGATTTTAAGTCCGATTTATGTGCAGCTAATCTTGTCCTTAGTTTTGATTTTGTCGTACCAACTGATACTTGTTCACATATGTTGGTCCCGTCTCCTTTGCATGCGATTTGGTAAACGACATTCGCCTTATCCATGTTTTCCACTTTACTTTTTGTTTGGCTAAAGATGGTTTTTAGTGTGTTGTTAGTTTTAGAAGCTAGTACATATTTGTTTTTGTCGTACGTGTCAGTTTTTTTGAATTTTTCTGTAAAGCCGTGTATGTATGTTACTCCTTTGTAAATTTTTGGCAGTGAAATAATATAACATAACATAAAAATATAACATAAAAGACGTGGTAGAGTTCAAAACCAAAATAAACAACTCATATATTTATGATGACGAACAGATGATATCGTTTGATGTAATTTCATTATTCCCAAGTATTCCAATCGACTTTGCCACAAAGGAAGCGATTTGCAAACGATTCATTGCACGAAGGAAGTGCCAAGGTAAGGAATTGCTGATATTAAATTTGTAATAACTGTTGCACCTCAAAAAGACATTTGACCTCAGGGAAGAACATAACCTATAAAAGCTGCCCCTATAACCACACAGCTTTGTTGTTGCTGGCGCATGCTCGCCTTGAGTGTGCCTTGTGTTCGTACGTAAAAAGTGTGTTTGGTGGTTTCAACATATGGCACGATTACGATAATTCGGGCGCCGTAATTTTAAAGAGATTTTTTGTTCAGAACCACAAACAAATTAATTTGGTCGGACAAAAAATCGATACCTTAACTAGTTATCAAGTTATCGATTTTTAAAATTTTTTGCCTTGGTAAAAGATCTGTTCAATAAAATATCTATATCTTTACAAATTTTTTTTAGATATAGAAGATTAACATGTCATATGAAAGAAACGAAAAAATACGAATAAAAAAATGTTTGCAATAAATTAAATTTTATGAATAGTTTTATATTATGGTTGCTTTTCAGTTGTGACAAACCCGTTATTTTCTCAAAAATTTCCATTATTAATATGCAAAAAATACATTATATATTTAAAGACTAAAGTTTTATCTCTCATCAATCAATCAAATTTCAAAATCAATATTAGTTTTTCGAATTAACTGTAAGTTAAATATGTTTGTTACAAAGATAAAAACTATTTGATTTAATAAAATAAAAGCTGTTGACCAAAACTGATCAGCTAAAATTTTAAAATTTTTTCACTGGCTGGAAATATTAATTCATATGTATAAATATTACAGCTTCAATTTTGCCTTAAAATAAAATATAAAAAATTAATATGCTTGAAAGGAAAAAGTTCCGTATAAAGGCAAACCATTTCATCATTAAAAAAAAACATTAAAAATTAGATCACTCATAAATGGTATACACAAAAGATAAATTTTTTTAGCTTAAATAATTCAAAAATTATACTTATAACGGTAGTTTTTGAGAAAATAACGGTTTTATGTACACACAAATTTTACATATACATACAAATAGCTACGAAATGTGTAATACTCAACGGATTTTATTGACTTAACATTTTAGTAAAAGCTTATTTAATTATCTTTAAAAAGATTCCTTAACCAATATAGCAAGATAAAAAATAGAAAGTTACCTTAGGGGATCAATAAAGACAAGTATTGTATTAAAAAAATCGATAACTCTTACACAAATAGATAAATCGATTTGTCCTTCTCTCCCAACTCAATTTACTGAAATTGAACTTACTTATACTCCTTCTTCAAGTTAGCTGAAAACTGTTTTATAATTAGTTTTAGTTGGTATGATATTAGATTACGGGAGGGTAAAACCCCTTTAATCCCCTCGTTGTAAGAAAGCGCTGGCCAAATAGTTAAAAATTCTCAGAAGCATACACATGCGCTCAAGAATTATCACATGGAAGCTGCACAAAGTTGCCAGTTCTTATTCCCACAAAAATTATCTTTTTCCCACAGCAATTAAAAAACTCCCACGTGGGAGATTTTTACTAAAAACTTCCAACCAAAAACCCTTAAGCCATAAAAATCCCACCAAAAATCCTAATAATGGTAATAAAAAAATCCCACAAACCATAAAAAATAATCAATTCAATTTAATTCAGAAAATCAAGCAGTCATAAAATACTATGTTTCCATGGCGAATTAAGCCGGGGTTAACTCCCATGAAAAAGCAAGTTGTAGCTCAATTTCGATAAGTCTAAGAAACTCTACGAAACTTGTTGATTTATGTGGCTTCTGTAATTTATCATAATACAAAATGACGTATGGAAGATTTTTTTGGAACTCTGCACAGACGTATACTAAGTTTTGTTAGCAAAATCACGAAAAATGGATATTTATAAAAAACTACAAACTTATACTTAATACAAAATAAAAACTGCAGAAAACGTTAAAAGTTAAGAAATCAATATATGTCTCTGCGGCGTAAACGTAGTTTTACATCGTAGTTAAAATTTTCAACGTTTTCTGCATTTTTTTTATATTGAAGTAAACATACAATTGCATGAAAAAATTTAAAAAGAAAAACTTATTGAAATAAATTTGTAAGCTGTAAGTAAAAAGTATGATGTGAATAAAATATTCCTTTTATAGTAAAAAAACTATTGTACAGTAATAAAACTATAGTACAGTTATAAAATTATTGTTACTTTCAAAATTCCAAGAAAATTGAACAGCCTAGTAAACAAGTTTTGACAATAAAACCATAACAAAAAATCGTTTAAAAATGGGGGCAATTAATGGAAACGTCAGATTACACCTTGCAACACTAAGTTTTGCATAGGCCAGACATATAAATTGAAATCTTAGTAATCATGTCATACAGAAATTAAGACCTTAATGAATCTAAGAGAAAGTATAAATAATGGAGTATGAACTTTGACATTCTACAATATCATTGCATGAACATAATATTTTCATTTGTTCGTTCGTAGAAAAATTCTTGCGAACGAACAACATTTTGATTTCTATGTTTTTCGAACAACTATTTTCTACAAACGAACGAACAAAATATTTTTTATTTCTCTACGAACGAACCAATATTATCTACGAACAAACAAAATAATATTTCCTACGAACCGTATATTGGAGCATTTATTCAATAAATTAAAATATCTCTACTAACATTTTTAGCCTTGCACTTTCATATTCTCTTCAAATTTTGTTGACAAAGTGATTCTTTATCGTGCTGCTTTTTCAACCTAATGATAGAAAAGATCATCCGAGCTGCTGATCTAAGACGTAGTGGCACAATATTCAACAAGAGTGTTATGCTGCTTGCGTATGCTGATGACATCGATATCATTGGCCATTATACGCGCGAAGTCATTGCAGCATTTTCCAGATTAGAAAGCGAGTCAAGTCGAATGGGTCTGGCAGTGAATGCAGATAAGACGAAATACTTGGTGTCAACAAACAAACAGTCTCAGCGTCTTGGAACCCACGTTACAGTTGACAATACCTCTGTCGAGATTGTGAAGGACTTCGTTTATCTGGGATCCAGCATAAACTCAACCAACCACATCAGCATTGAGATCAAACGAAGAATAACTCTTGCCAACAGGTGTTACTTTAGGCTCAGTAGGCAATTGAGAAGCAGAGCTCTCTCTCGACGAACGAAAATCACGCTCTATAAATCGCTCATCATGCCCGTACTACTTTATGCATCACAAACCTGGACGCTGAGCGGTTCAGATGAAAAGACTTTAGGAGCATTCGAGAGAAAGATTCTTCGTAAGATCTACGGACCAATCTGCGTCAATGGCGAGTACCGAATACGGTGAAATGATGAGCTGTACGCTGACATCGCCATAGTCAAGCGCATTAAAATCGAGCGGGTTCGTTGGCTAGGGTCATGTTCAGCGCATGAAAGACGATGCTCCAGTGAAGAAAACATTCGATTTGGTACCCAGCAGCGGTCAACGCAAAAGAGGACGACCGCATCTTCGTTCGAAAGACCAAGTAGAGGACAACCTGACGAAGTTTGGAATTTCCAACTGGCGCCAGCAAGCGAAAGACAGAAATGGCTGGCGCAAATTCTTATATGAGGCCAAGACCGACATACGGTTGCAGCGCCAACTAAGTAAGTAAGTTTGCCGTTAATGTGCCGAATTATCTCATCCTTTAGCTCTTGAATTGTTGCTGGCTTATCGACGTACACCTTTTCTTTCCAATAACCTCAAAGAAAGAAGTCCAACGGTGTCAAATCACATGATCTTGGCGGCCAATTGACATCGCCACCACGTGAGATAACACAGCCATTGAATTAGCTGTGTTGCAAGTGGCACCGTCCTGTTGAAACCACATATCGTCCACATCCATATGTTCCAATTCGGGCCATAAAAAGTTCGTTATCATCTCACGATAGCGAACACCATTCACATAACTGCCTGACCGGCCTCATTTTGGGAAAAATACGGCCCGATGATGCCACCAGCCTATAAACCGAACCAAACAGTCACTCTTTGTGGGTGCATTGGTTTTTCGACAATCACTCTTGGATTATCATTCGCCCAAATACGGCAATTCTGCTTATTGGCGAATCCACTGAGGTGAAAATGTGCCTCATCACTGAAGAGGATTTTCTTCGAAAATTTATCATCCACTGTTGCCATTTCTTGCCACCATTCTGACCATTGACGACGCTTGAAATGGTCAAGAGGCTTTAGTTCTTGAGTCAATTGCACCTTGTAAGCGTGTAAATGCAAGTCTTTATGCATAATGTTCATCAACAACGAGCGTGAGAGGTGCAATTGTTGGGCACGACGACGAGTTGAGGTGGACGGCTCTTCAGCCACACTATCGCGAACAGCAGCAATATTTTCTGCAGTACGAGCTGTACGAGCATGCACTGGTGTTTTCACATCTCCTACAGACCCGGTTTGCTCAAATTTGTGCACGATTTTTCCGATTGTACGCACATTTGGACGATTAAATTTACCGAAAAAATCACCAAGTGCACGATATGCATTTTGATTTGAACGTCCATTTTCATAATAAGCCTGAATAACCTTTACGCGTTGCTCGATTGCGTATCTTTCGATGGTTCAAGTTGAATTAGTCTGAAATTGAGAAATGTCAAATGAAATGCAGAAAAAACTTGACGTTAGGTGTGGTTTACATTCAACATCGGCCCTTAAAATTTAACCACCCTTTAATCAAAATTAAATAAAAAATTAGCATTATGATTTTAGAATTCATTCATATAAAATAACATATTTTAAAAAGACATAAAATAAATTGTAACATTGGTGACCCCGAACACACACAAAAAATTGACATGAACCTACATCACAGTTCAATTAGAACTCGTGCAACAGCTTGCCAAGAAGGCAAATACTTATTCTACTGGCAATGAAAGTTAACGGCGGAACCCTCTCAACCTCGAGAAATCGCAGCAACATCACATATACAAAAACTACCATTTTTCTAGCGTGATGATCCGCAATTGTGGTTTATTCAAATAGAATCGTTTTTTGCCATCTCCAATATCACTAATGATATCACAAAAACTCACAATTTAATTGCAAATTTGGATGGTTATATGCTTCAATATGTTTCAGATATTCTAAATGAATTCAGAAACGACGGAACACAGTACCAAACATTGAAATCAAGATTAATAAAAATTTTCGAACAGGGCAGCGATTCCAAACTACGTCAACTATTAAAGGGCTTTGTTTTAGGCGACCGACGTCTAACTCAATTTCTTCAAGAAATGCGCAGTCTTGCTTCTGGAAAGGTAAGCAATGATTTATTGAGAACACTTTTCTTGGACCAAATGCCAGAAAATGCACGTCTTATTCTGTCCATTAACAAATCGTCACTTTTAAATTTGGCCGAACAAGCAGACGTCATATTAGAATCCATGCACCCTACACTTAATGCAGTCAGTTCACAACAAACATTGCCAAACACGAAGCCTTACTCACTACAAAGCATGTCTGCTGAAATAGAAGAAATGCAAAAAGAAATTCAAATGTTAAATAGAAACGCTCATAATCGATCCCGAAAACGTTTACAAACACGTTTACGTCATAAATCTCGAGACAATGCTCATTTACGAAATCGCTTCCACACTCATAAGTGGAATGAATCTTGGTGCTGGTATCACAACAAATTTGATATCCGAGCAACGAATTGTATTTCCCCATACGCATTTTAACAAAAAAACTAACTTCAGTTTCAGAGTTGGCGACATCTGAAACACGATTCACAAACGGTCGCCTATTTCTCAGACAAAAAAGACAAAACCTAAAACAAAATATTCCTTGTCGATGATGTCTCAGTAGTCCCTCCCATTCAAAGAAAGAAATCAGCAAACATTTCTTCACTCCCTTTTCTATTATTTGCTGCGAACTATAAAGACATATGGAACAAAGCTAATCGAACTTAATCTTGGACTCCGACGTCAATTTATCTGGGTTTTTATAGTAGCCAATGTAAGCAGACCAATAATCGGTGCCGATTTCTTAAAACATTATCATCTTTTATCAGATCTAAGAAACATGTCTTTACTTGATGCAAAACTTTGCTATCAACAGCTGCTCGTTTTTCAAATACACCTTCACTTGGAATAAGCATTATTAGAAAAGACTATAGTGTTTATCATCGAATCCTAGAAAAGTATCCGAAATTATACTCAATAACTCCAACAAACGACTCATCAAATTCTAGTATATTTCATCATATTGAAACTACCGGTCCCCCAATTTCATGTAAAGTACGACGTCTTGAACCTAATAAATTAGAAATTGCAAAACTTGAGCTCAATTTTATGTTCCAACAAGGCATAATTCAGCCATCAAAGATTAACTGGGCTAACCCACTTCACATGGTTACAAAAACCAATGGAGATTGGAGATCATGTGGAGACTATCGTCAATTGAATCGTATAACTATACCAGATCGTTACCCAGTTGTATTCATAACTGATTTTGGACAATTGCCAGGCTGCACAGTATTTTCGAAAATTGATTTAGTTAGAGCTTATCATCAGATCAGAATGAATCCAAACGATATACCAAAAACCGCAATCATAACGCCTTTTGGGCTTTTTGAATTTCTTAGAATGCCGTTTGGTCTTCGTAATTCTGCTCACAGCTTTCAACGTCATATAGACAATATATGTCGTTGTCTAAACTTTGTATTTGTCTATATATATGATATTCTCATTGCATCAACAGAAGCAGAACATTTAGAACATTTGGCAATATTTTTTCAAAGGTTTCAACAAAAGGGTATAGTAATCAATCCGGAAAAATGCCAATTTGCCCTTTCAAAAGTTGATTTTTTGGGTTTTAACCCGAATGGTGCTGTAATTATTTTTTTCGAATTTCTTTACGAAACTTTTAGGTCGCTGAATCCAAAAAGATCTTTTTTTTTCCTTCGTTCTTTTCCGGATAATCGACAGGACCAATTTTTCTGTTGTGACCATATGGTCACCTCAGCACTGCTAGGGTACTGGTTTTTCTAAGCTGCAAAATAAAAATGTTGTCACGAAAAACGTGAAATTAAACACTTTAATTCATAAAAGGTATTTTAACTGTATAAGGAACAAAAATAAATTATTTTTCATGTAAAAACAATGGAATTTTAGTTCTAACGAGTAAGGTATTTAGCAAAACAACTGACGCAAAGCCCAATATTGCATTTCAAGCAAAAAGTCCTGGGAAGTCATTTGGGAAGTCATCGATGATATTTATGAGTGGTGCTACACATTTTCCGAATCGTTCATCATATTGATTGGTACAACGTCGGTTCTTGCCTAGATATATGTCAAAATTTTCCATTTGGCGTACGTAATGACCAAGACTTGCATCCAAATCTGATTGGTTTACCTTTCAAAAACTGCTTACAACCTTGTCGTCCATAGTAGGCGATGATACTTTCATCGTAAGACATTGTGTTGGGTGAAAGTTCTTCAATATATTCGATTTAAGATAGTCCATAATTGGACGTAGCTTCCATAGCTTATCTTGTTTATCAACAGGTGCGATCAAATTGGGCTCAAAATGTAGTGTGCGAAGAATTTCTTCAAACCCACTGCGGAGTATTGATTTGAAAATCATTTCATTGCGAAGATCTTCAGCATTATTCCAGTATGCCTTGTATCCAGTCAGAATGCCGATGAATGTTCGCAGTTCTTAAAACAAACATAAAAATAATAATATTTATCCTGAAATTTGAAACATTGGAATTATTTTAAATGCAACTGTGATTTGATCGACTGGCCTTTTCAGATTTTTAATGGCATACCTGGCTGAAAAATCACTAATATGTTGAAGCAATGCTTCGTCGAAAAAAAAAACATCGAAATTCGGTTCAGGAAAAATTGTCAATGGAACACTTCCAGTTTGTTTGACCCAAGTGAACTTTTCTTCTTTGTTTGATGCAGGTATCGCTACGTTTGAAGAAGACGGTTGAATTTTTCTCAAGCGATCGACAATTGACTTCGACTCAATTTCTTCGATTTGCTGCTGTTTCTTTGCACTTTCTGTGGCTTTTCTGGATTCAAAAGCTGCTAGTTTCTTCAGCTGCTAAATCACACGCCGCATCAGCAATAACATCGGCAAAAACGTATTCAGTTGTATTTATTTATTTCCGTCTATGGATTATCCTTACAGACATAACAAATCAGGATATAAAATAAGAAGAAAATTATAAACTGTTTAACAATAGAGTAATAGTAGTTTTAAATGAATTTTTAGGCATAGAAAAATCAAAGTTATTATTATACATTCTGTTTATAGCTATAAGTACTCTATTAATTGGCTCATTAATGGCATAATTGGTTCTATGGCAATTAATGTAAAAATAATCATAGTTACGAAGAATTCTTTGAGGAATATTAAACGAAAATAATTCAAGTAACCCTCACATATACGCTACGACAAATCTTGGAGAAGACTCAAGAAAAACAAGTCGACACCCGCCATCTTTTTGTCGACTACAAAGCCGCCTTCGACATCCCAATAAGGGAAGCACCTGTACTCCACCATGTCTGAATTTGGTATTCCTGCAAAACGAATACGACTTTGCAGGATGACACTGAGCAACACCAGCAGCGCAGTTAAAATCGGGAAGGACCTCTCCCCACCATTTATTACCAAACGAGGTTTCAGACAAGGTGATTCCTTATCGTGCGACTTTTTCAACCTAATGATGGAAAAGATCATCCGAACTGCTGATCTGAGACGTAGTGCACAATATTCTACAAGAGTGTTATGCTGCTTGCGTATGCTGATGACATCGATATCATTGATGCGCGAAGTCAGTGCAGCATTTTCCAGATTAGAAAGAGAGTCAAGTCGAATGGGTCTGGCAGTGAATGCAAATAAGACAAAATACTTAGTGTCAACAAACAAACAGTCACAGCGTTTTAGAACCCACGTTACCGTTGACAATACCTCATTCGAGGTTGTGAAGAACTTCGTTTATCTGGGATCCAGCATTAACTCAACCAACGACATCTGCATTGAGATCAAGCGAAGAATAACTCTTGCCAACAGGTGTTACTTTGGGCTCAGTAGGCAATTGAAAAGCAGAGCCCTCTCTCGACGAACGAAAATCACGCTCTATAAATCGCTCATCATGCCCGTCCTACTTTATGCATCACAAACCTGGACGCTGAGCAGTTTAGATGAAACGACTTTAGGAGCATTCGAGAGAAAGATTCTTCGTAAGATCTACGGACCAATCTGCGTCAATGGCGAGTACCGAATACAGTGGAATGATGAACTGTATGAGCTGTACGCTGACATCGACATAGTCAAGCGCATTAAAATCGAGCGGCTTCGCTGGCTTGGTCATGTTCAGCGCATGAAAGACGATGCTCCAGTGAAGAAAACATTCGATTCGGTACCCAGCGGCGGTCAACGCAGAAGAGAACGACCGCATCTTCGTTGGAAAGACCAAGTAGAGGACAACCTGACGAAGCTTGGAATTTCCAACTGGCGCCAGCAAGCGAAAGACAGAAATGGCTGGCGCAAATTCTTAGATGAGGCCAAGACCGACATACGGTTGTAGCGCCAACTAAGTAAGTAAGTAAACCCTCACATATGATGTTTCCGTTGATCAAATCATAAATGATCATAATACTGTGCAATAAACTTCTAGCTTCAAGAGAAGACAGGCCAATAAGCAGGCAACGCATTCTATAGGATGAAAGAGGATCCGGCAAACTAATTGAACGTAAAGCAAATTTCAAAAATCTAGTAATATGCACTGAATAAAATGGGCTCCAAATAAATGAAGCGCACTCAATGCTAGATCTTACGAGGGACGAATATAAATTTTTAAATGTGAATGGGTCAGAGAAACCAGTACTATGCCAGTAGCGGATGGAATATATTCCGAATATATGAAGCATCAATTACTTTGTTATGACCACTACTTCCGACTATATTACCTTACTATGCATAAAAGGCCTTACATTTAACATCGAATGAGACAGGAGGTAAGTGATCGCCTCCCTTCAGCATTACCTAAAAGTTATGGAGTAAAATACTACTTGTATTAAGTTATAAAAATCACTGCATTACTTTTTCTTGTATGCTACATTACAGGTAATGAGGTATGAGTTAATTACTTCTGCTATATGCAGACGCATTACTTTTTTCAAAAAAGTACCTTCCTTACCTGGTAATTTATTCTGTATTAGTTCTATGGTAGCCACTGGCAAATCCGCTGCTGGGATTGCGCCTAACATACGCTAATAGGGAATATGCTTTGAGGTTAATATGATTTAAATCAGAGTTGTAAATCCCATAGCTCTTTTAGCTCACTTGCAACAACTTCAATATTTCCGTGTGTGTTGTAATTCGAGGAATTATGTACATGACATTGTTGTTGTTTGCTCGCGTCGAAAGCTAGCTGTTAATGTTATTGCTGCTGTATGTTTTTTTGTTGGTATTTTCTCGCAGCGCGCACTCAAAGTGGTGGCGAGTTTTTTGTTGTAGCATTTTCAATATCACTTGTCTGGAATAATTTTATTTTTTGATTTACTGACTGCGTGTAACATTTGGGCCTCGTCAGATGCTGAAAACCTATTTTTGCAATTTTTTTTTTAAAGAGACATTAGTTCACATTAGTTCATTAGCTCACTGCCACGACACCTCTGATTTAGGTTAGGTTAGGTTAAACCGGATGCCTTCGTGAAGGCTCACATAGACCAATTCAGGTCCTTAGTGGTACCGGTAGCGAACAAAAGGAACCTTTGTGTTTGTTTTAAAAGTCTTTAAAGATTTGCGTTGAGTTCGCAAACCTTAGGAGGGATTCTAGAGACACCCTGGCTACATCTTTAAGCGACGGGAATGTCGATGAGCCTAGGTATTTTAGTCTCGATCTAAGTAGGGCGGGGCATGTGCATAGTATGTGCTCCAGGGTCTCCACTGTGCCCGGTTCCTTGCACTTCCTGCAGTTGTCATCCGTGGTGATGCCAAGCTTCCTCGCGTAGGCTGCCGTCATGCAGTGACCAGTGAGCATGCCCACTAGTGTCCTGCAATCTTTGCGCGGGCGTGCCAAGATGAACAGAGTTCGTTTTTCGCATTGTGCATTGCACATGATTTTCGAGATTTTGCACGATGTCTTATCTCTCTATCTACGATTCACTGCTATTGTGGCTCTTCTTTCGAGGTTCCTGTACAACTCTTGTAGCGGAGTAAGTACATGTTCTGCGAGTTCTGATTCCAGCCCGGCGCCTTCCTTTGCTAAACCATCTGCCATCTCGTTTCCCTCAATGCCCTGGTGGCTAGGGATCCAGTAGATGCGCACTCTTTTCGAAGCGCATAGTGCATCTAGTGCATCTCTGCCAGCCAAGACACTTTTGGACTTGATGCCAGCGAAGCGTATGGATTTGATCGCCGCTTGACTGTCAACGAAAATGTTGATGTTAGAGTGTTGTGTGTCCATGCTGAGGGCTATCTCAGCAGCCTTCCTTATGGCAAATACTGCCGCCTGGAAGATACTGCAGTGGTTCGGCAGTTTATATGGCTGCCTTATTTTAGGCTCTGCGCAATACACCGCCGCACCTACCCCCGTAGGCATTTTGGAGCCGTCGGTAAATATGTTGACCGCCTGCTGTGCTTGTTCTATATCTTTGCACCAGTCCTTTGGTCCCAGAAGAGTTCGTACTTTGGAATTGACTATCGTGCGAGGCACCATGTAGTCCGTGCTACTAGGTAGATCCTTTCCGATTGTACAATGTCCAAAATTTTGAATGTGCATGTTGCCTGCTGCCGTAAGGCGTTGTGCCGTTTTTCCGGGCTATTAGTTTTGCGTGTATGTCCAGGGGGTCCATACTTAGAATAGTTTCAAGCGCTTTAGTTGGAGTTGACTTCAGTGCCTCCGTGATGCATAGCGCTGCCTGCCGCTGAGTTTTCTCCAAGTGCCTGAGGAATGTTGATTTGTTCACAGACGGCCACCACACAATAATCCCATAGAGTAGAATAGGACGCACTACCGTTACATAGATCCAGTGCATCAGAAAGGGTGAGAGACCCAAAGTACTGCCTAGCATCTTTTTGGATGTGTATAGTGCAATGGTGGATTTCTTCACCCTTTCTTCCACGTTGGTTTTCCATGACAGCTTGCTGTCCAGGACGACTCCTAGATATTTTGTGTGAGTTTTCGGTATGAGACGTATATCGTTCAATTTCGGTGGTACCTACTGTGGTATCTTGTACCTTTTCGTGAACAGAACCAGATCCGTTTTCTCTGCGTTAATACTAAGACCGACGGAGTTTGACCATCTAAGTACATCTTTGAGTGTGCTCTCCATTATGGAGCTTACTGTTGATAGACATTTCCCTACTATAATAATGCTTATGTCGTCTGCATAGGCAGTTATCCTCGGGGCTCTACCTGCGAACTTTTCGAGTAGTTTATAAACTACAAGATTTCATAGTAGTGGCGAGAGGACCCCTCCCTGGGGTGTCCCACTGCGAGCTTCCCTTACCATGGATTTAGTGCCCCACTCAGCCCGAACCTTTCTGCAGCTTAGCAACTTGTCTAACCAAAGGTTTATTGCCGGTGGTGCCTCTATTGCACGTAATCCACTAAGGATTGCGGTGGTTGATATTTAGTGTTCGTGTCGCAGGATCGCCAGTTTTAGTGCTCCTGGCAGGATCGCCAGTTTTGGTGCGAACATTTATGGGTTTCGTTTAAAATTAATTTTTTATTTTGAAAACAATTTTTTATTTTATAATTTTTTATTCGAACAATTTTCTTTGAACAAATTTTTGATACTGAAATTTTCAAAATGAAAATTTCTGAAATTATAATAACTGAATACAGTTCAAAATGTTTTTTTATAACAAGTGTTTTATAGGCAAGTGTAAGTATAATACGTTATTAATGAAACTAAAGGTAAGTACAATATAACAAAGAGGTAAGTATTAATGTAACTAAAGGTAAGTACAATATAACAAAAGGTAAGTATTAATGTAACAAAAAGGTAAAATAGGCTGTAGAGATTTACTCTATGTGGTGATGTAATAGAGCACCACATTATTCCCCCTCCTCAAATGAATCTTGTTGTATTTCTGAGTAAATTAAAATGTACCTTTCTTTTAGATTGTGTTGTAGTTGTTGTGTCTGTATTAATTGATGCTGGTTTTAAACGGTCTAAACTAACTGTAGTATGAGTGTTATTTTTGAGTATTGTGAAGTATTTTGGGTTTCGGTTGATTACTTCGAAAGGTCCATCATAGGGTTCCTTGAGCTTGCTGTGTATGGTGTCGTTTCTAACGAAGACAAATTTACAAGTGTTGAGTTCCTTAGGAACGTGTTGTTGGAATTTTGTGTTATGGTGTGAAATGAGTGATTGTTTGTTTTTGACTACTTGTTTTATTTTTGGAAGCATCTCTGAAGGGTTTAAAGTTTCATTGTTGCGAATTACTATTTGTTTCGGTAATCTGAGCGGCTGGCCAAAGACCATCTCAGCTGGCGACGCTTTGATGTCTTCTTTGACTGAGGATCTAAGGCCCAGAAGAACTAGTGGCAACTCTGTGAACCAATTTGTCTGGTTGTTTGTTGCGATAAGGGAAACCTTTAACTGGCGGTGAAAACGTTCTACCATGCCGTTGGCTTGTGGGTGGTAAGCCGAAGGAGTTATATGTTGGCAACCGAGATTTTTGAGAAATGTGTTAAAGGTCGCGGAGGTGAATTGTGCTCCTCGATCAGAGGTAACCTTCAATGGAACTCCAAAACGTGAAATATACTCTCTTTGAAGAGTGTCGACTATCGTGTCGGTGTTTGTGTCTTTCAGCGGAAATGCTTCTGGCCAACGAGTGTTCCTGTCGACTACGGTAAGTAGGTATCTATACCCTTTTGAAATTGGCAAAGGACCGACTATATCAACGTGGATATGTTCGAAACGTCCGTGTGGTATGCTGATTTTGTGTGGTGTTGTCTTCGTGTGCTTGTGTATTTTTGAGCGTTGACATCTAACGCATTCTTGTGCCCATTTGTTAACGTGTGTATTCATATTCGGCCAGAAATATCTTTGTGTAAGTAATCGCCGTGAAGCTCGTGTACCAGGATGTGCTATGTTGTGTAGTTGTTCGAATACTTGTTTTCGTAAAGTCTGTGGTATGTAAGGTCGTGTTAAAGAATTTTTCTGTTCGCACCAAATTTTAATGTTGAGTACCGGTATGAGTATCTGTTCGAGCTTGTATCTGTGGCTATTTAGTATATCTTGCAATTCTGTGTCTGTATTCTGTTCTTTATGTAGTGTTCTCAGGTTGATGTCTGTGCAGGCAAAAGCTTCTATTTCAGCTCGTGAAAGTGCATCTGCTACAGTGTTTTCTGAACCTTTAATGTGTTTAATGTCATGTGTGAATTGTGCAATGTATTCCAAGTGTCTTGTTTGTCTGGGACTGCGTTCTGTTTGTGAATGTATAGCGTTAATCAGTGGTTTGTGATCTGTGTATACCGTAAAATTGTTTCCTTCTAGGTAGTGTCTAAAGTGTTTGATGTTTAAGTATATGGCTAGTAATTCTCTGTCGAATGTACTGTATTTCGTTTCTGACTTTGATAACTTTTTTGAGAAAAAGGCTAATGGTTCTAGTGTACCGTTATTCTGTTGTTGTAAAACGCCGCCAATGGCTGTGTTTGATGCGTCTACGGCAATCGATAATTTTGCATTACTACTGATGTAATTGAGTAGTGTTTCCTTTGCAAAACTATCTTTGATTGTTGTAAATGCCTGTAGTGTGTTCTCTGTCCAGTGTAACTGTTTGTTTTTTGTTTTTGATGCTACGGTGACTATGTCATAAATTGGGCCTAGCATGTGTGCGAGTTTTGGGATACAACGGTGGTAGTAATTTGTCATGCCTATGAATTTTTGCATTTGTTTGACTGTGGTGGGTTGGGGGTAGTCTCGTATGCACTGTGTACGTTCTTCTGAAGATCGGATACCTTGTTTAGAAATGTTGTAACTGAGGAAGTTTATGTCTGATGCTCCAAAAGTGCATTTGTTAGGTTTAATGTTTAAGCCGTATTCTGAAAGTCTTTGGAAAACTTGTGTTAAGTGTTTTATGTGTTCTGTCTCGGTCTCGCTAGCTATAAGTATGTCGTCTAAATAAACGAAAATGAAATCTAGTCCCTGTAAGACTTCGTGTATAAATCTTTGGAATGTCTGTGCTGAATTTCTCAAGCCGAAAGGCATTCGGAGAAATTCGAACATCCCGAAAGGTGTTGTTATTGCTGTTTTGTGGATGTCGCTAGGAGCCATCGGTATCTGGTGATATGCTCTGACTAGGTCAATTTTTGAATAAAAGTTTGTGTTGTGTAAGTTGATGGAAAAGTCGTGTATATGTGGTAAAGGGTAACGGTCAGGTACAGTAATAGCGTTCAGTCGTCTGTAGTCGCCACATGGTCTCCAGTCATTTGGTTCGCGTTTGGCTACAAGGTGTAGTGGAGAAGAAGTTTTCGAGTCAGACGGTCTACAAATTCCTGACTTGACTAGAAAGTCGAATTCTTGTTTTGCGATTTTTAATTTTGATAGGTCTAAACGTCGTGGTCGTGTGAATGGTAACTGTCCTTCTGTAACTATGTGGTGTACTGTCTTGTGTTTGATTGGTGCAGTGTAATCTGGTTCTGTGAAGAGTGAAGGGAATTGTTTGAGTAACTGTGTGTATTTGTCGTCGAGTGTAAATAGTTTTGGTAATTGTGTTTCAGAATACCTCGAAATTGCGTTGACGGATAATTTTGTAAGGGGGTCAATGAGTTTTCTGTGTTTTAGATCTATTAGAAGTCCATATTTGGTAAGAAAGTCTGCGCCAATGATAGGTCTTGTGATATCTGCTAATATGAAAGTGAAAGGAAATTCTCGTCTGAGTTTTAAATTTACGTTTAACAATTTTTTTCCGTAAGTCGATATTGCTGTGCCATTAGCAGCTTGGAGTGTCAAATCAGATTTTTTATAAATTTTGAATTTGGAGGATGGCAATACGGAAACTTCATCGCCACTGTCGATTAAGAAATTTAAGTTATTGTCCTTGTCAAATATGAATAAACGGCGTGTTAGTGTTATAGAACTCCCATCATTAGCCGTTGCAATGATGGTGTTTTTTAGTTTAATGTGTTTGGTGTATTGTGGTTTGGTGTGGATGTCGTTTGAACATACGCGCATGGTTGTTCGCATCGTCTGGCCGCTCTGCCAAATTTGTAGTGGTACCTACAAACCCAGTTGGCCGGTCTTTGTTGTGACCCTTCTCTTCTAGGTGAACGACGTCTGGAGTACCTTTGGAAGTTTGAGCTTTGTGATCGAGAACGTTCACTTCTCAGTTCTTGTACCTCCAGTGCCAACTTATTAAAGTTTTCTAAAATTTTGGATGTGGTCTCCGCGAAACGTTGGGTAATTGCCATTACTTCTTCTGAGCCGGAAGCTGGTTTTTTAGACATGGTAGAAATTTCACTACCAGTCATGGCTTCCCATAAGTCATCTGCTAGTTTTAAGAGGACCTCTAGTTCTCTGTGTCTGGACCCGGTCAAGGCGATATTTAAACTTTTTGGCAACTTGCGTAGCCATAATTTATAAATTAAATCGCCACTGACTGTTGATCCAGCTAGTAGAAGAAGTGACCGATAGAACTGAGATGGCCTTTGGTCACCCATCTCAGAATCCGAAAGGATTTTATCTAATCGCTTGTTTTCGCTCAGTGAAAATCTATCGAGCAATGTCTTTTTAAGCCCTTCGTATGTGTTTTGTGTTGGCGATTTTTGGATAAAGTCTAGCACAGTGACTATGACTTCTTGTGGTAACGAGGTTACCAAGTATTCGTATTTAGTCTTATCGACTGTGATTCCTTTCGCTTGGAATTGTATTTCCGCATGTGCGAACCAAGCGTCTGGGCAACTCGTCCAGAATGTAGGTAATTTTACCGAAACCGTGTGTATTTGTGTTGGTGGTGTGAGAGGGTTAGTCTCAAAGTCTATGAATGGTTTGTTATCTCCCTCTCCGGTGTGTGGAGTAAGGGGTGGGAGTGGAGTAAGGGGTGTGTGTGGGGGTGTTCGTAGCATTCTTCCCTCTAGATTTGCTTCTATTTGAAAATTCTAACTCTTCCCTTTTTTTTTTTTTTTTTTAGTGTACCTATGTCCCTAGTGTAGTGCCTACGAAAGTGAGACGATAGGTTTCTTACGACCCTATCGTCTAAAATTCGTTTAAGAAGCTATGTTGTGTGCCTCGTGATGAGCTAAAGTGATACGCAGCCTGAAAAAAATATTTTATAAATGTCAACAAAAATAAATATAGATTTTTACAAAATATAAAATTTCATATAAAATAAATTGTTGTTGCTGCTGACGTTGTTGTTGTTGTTGCTCTTTTCGTTGTGGTTGTTGTTGTTGCTCACTTTGTTGTTGTTGTTGTTATAAACGCTGTCGTTGTAGCTGTTTTGTTGTTCTTTTTGTTGTTGTTGTTGTTTTCTAGCAGTGACCTTGTCTGCTGCTGTTTTTATTGTTGGAGCGCTGTGGTTGTAGCTGTTTTTTGGCACCGGCGGTAGTGACGATTGAGGAGGAACTTAAGGTGACGTTGTGGATAATGTTGTGCCTGTTGCTGGTTTATCTGTGGCTGTTGTTCTTGGTGCAGAAGCAGTTGCTGGTGCTGCTGTAGCTGTATCAACCGTAGGTGTAGTGGGCGTTGGCGTATCTGTTGTGGAACGTGTTTGATTTGGCCGATTCTCATTAATTAAGCCATCTGCTGATGTAGTGCCAATTTCTGTTGAAGAGTTGTTGCCATTTGAATTTGCTTGGGACTCTGTAGCGGAATTGGTGTCGCTTTGTTTTTTAAATTGATGTAGCCATTTTACTGCTCCCTGTTGTTGAGCGCCAATTTTAGTGCGATTTGCAGGATCGCCAGTTTTGGTGTTCGTGTCGCAGGATCCTAAAACTCCTAAAACGCAGGATCCTAAAACTGGCGTTTTAGTGTTCGTGTCGCAGGATCGCCAGTTTTAGTGCTCCTGGCAGGATCGCCAGTTTTGGTGCGAACATTTATGGGTTTCGTTTAAAATTAATTTTTTATTTTGAAAACAATTTTTTATTTTATAATTTTTTATTCGAACAATTTTCTTTGAACAAATTTTTGATACTGAAATTTTCAAAATGAAAATTTCTGAAATTATAATAACTGAATACAATTCAAAATGTTTTTTTATAACAAGTGTTTTATAGGCAAGTGTAAGTATAAAACGTTATTAATGAAACTAAAGGTAAGTACAATATAACAAAGAGGTAAGTATTAATGTAACTAAAGGTAAGTACAATATAACAAAAGGTAAGTATTAATGTAACAAAAAGGTAAAATAGGCTGTAGAGATTTACTCTATGTGGTGATGTAATAGAGCACCACAGATACATTGTTGAATGCACCTGAGATATCTAGAAACGCCCCGAGTGCGTATTCCTTGTGGAGGAGGGCTTTTTCTATGGTTACTACTAGGGAATGTAGTGCCGTTTCAACCGATTTCCCTTTCGTGTATGCGTGCTGGTTGGTTGATAACTGGATTGAATTGTTTCTTAGGTGCAAGTCAATCAGTTTCTCGAGCGTTTTGAGTACAAAGGAGGTCAGACTTATTGGCCTGTAGTCTCTCGGACATGGATGGCTGCTTTTACCTGCCTTCGGTAAGAATACAACCCTCGCTGTCCTCCAAGCCACAGGTACATAGTTTAGCCTGATGCATCCGTTAAATATATTCTTCAGCCATGGGATGACTCGCGATTCAGCCGTTTGCAATATGGTAGGAATTATACCGTCTGGTCCCGGAGATTTGTATCCCGAGAACGAGTTTATAGCCCATACGATTCCGTCCGACGTTATTAAGTCGTGTGGAACCTGTAGCGGGGTTGTCCTGTGCCCTCGTATTGTAGCAGTGGTGGGAGCTTCGGTACAGCCAGGGAAATGCGCCTTTAAAAGCACCTCGAGGGGTTCCTGACTGCTCTCCGTCCACTGGCCATTGTCTTTGCGTAGCTGGCTCTGAATGGAGGGCTGCTTTGAGAGTAGCTTCCTGAGCCTTGCTGTGTCCGCAGTTTTTTCTATGTTTGAGCAGAAGTTCTTCCACGCGTGTCTTTTTGCTCTGCGTACGTTTGTTTTAAAAAGTTTGAGCCTACATTTGTATTCCCCCCAAATTTCCTCTTGGTCAGCTATTTTAGCTAGTTTAAAGAAATCTTTTAGGTCGCGTCTTTGCTCTGTAAGATTCGGACTCCACCATGGTGGTCTGATCTTACGCTTTGTTCGCGTGGGCTTACAAGAGGCATGATAGGCCTTGAGAAGATGGGCCGAGAGAATCTTCAGTGACCTTTCAATGCCCTCTTCCGTATTAATTTGTTTAGTAGCTGGTAATTTGGTCTCAATGATGCTTCTGAAGCGGTTCCAGTTAGTGTTTCTGGGGCTTCCAAAGATCTTTTGAGCTGGATTGTAGTTAAACCTTATACTAAAGCTAATATAATTGTGGTCCGAGAAGGAGGGCTGTGCTAGCACCCTCCAATTTGTGACCAGAGTGTTGTCGGAGGATATTGTTAGGTCTAACACGTTCGACGAGGTGGGGCCTACATACGTGGGTTCCTCGCCGATGTTAGCTACGCTAAGTTTATATTGTAGAATAAAGTTAAGTAGGGACTCACCTCGATCGTTGATGTCTGGGCTGCCCCATACTGGGTGGTGTGCATTGGCATCTGCTCCGATGACAACTGCTTGGTTCTTCCCGGCGGCGACTGCTACCATTCTTTGTAGCTCGTCTGGTGGTGCGTCGACGTCATGCGCCATGTGGCATGAGGCGACCAGGATCGGCTCGTCCGCGTTGCCCTCTAGCACCACAACGATGAGATCGTCAGTGCTGTAATGAGACATTAGATAAGTATAGATGCCTTTCCTTATAAGGATGGCTGTTCTTGTTCTACTTACTGTTATTGCGAAAAACGTATTGAAGTTTTGTGACTTTAGGCCAGATACCGCGTTGCCCGAGGCAATCCACTGCTCCTGTACTAAAGCCACATCGTTGCGTCCTTCCTCCAATACGAGAAGGAGTTCTGCGCTGGCGGTTTTGCATTTATGCAGGTTTATTTGAAGGACCTTCAACTCCATTAGGCTGAAGGTTCCTTTACGGGGTCAACTTTTGTGAGTGTGCCTCCGTCACCCGCATCTTCCAGACTGAGTCCTTGGGCAGCGTCGGTCACGGCTTCTAGGCCGAGGTCTTTTTCCACCTCTCCGGACTCTCTGAGAAGCTTCATCTCTACGGATTTCCATCTCTCAAGGGTCATTTTGCCTTGGGGATCACTCCGGTCGATCAGTGCTACGATCAGGTGTCGTTTAGTCACGTCACTGGCCTTGGTTCTTACCTCCTGTTTAGGCTGCGGGATTGTGTTTGTGGTCGGTTTCTGCTTCTGTCGTTTGCTTGCTGGAGCTCCGGCTTTCGCACTTTCCACCGATCTTTGGCGTTTTTGAGCAGCCTGCTCTTCTACTTTGTTCGCGAACTGCGAAGTCGTAGGTGCAAAGCTTGGTCTGCTAGCGAAGTGTATGCGACCCTCTTCCACCTTTAGCTTAGCCCAGGCGAGCGACTCCTTCTCTTTGGAAGAGAGATCAATCTTGCCTGACAGCTGGCTGCAGATTTTAAGGGCCGCTTTGTAGTTGGCCTTGGCCTTCAACCCCTCCTTTGACTTGGTCTTGGGCCCTTCCTTGCGAGAGGAGCTGGAACCCGCTGACTTATCCGGAGAGAGGAGAAGCCTGTCCTCAACTGAGTTTGCGCTATCGTGGTCCGAGTCTGCATCGACTATTGCACCCCTACGCAGTAGTGTGGATTTTTTGGCAGTAGTTGTCTTTATACCCAGGCCTGCTCCCGCCTCGGTGACATTTTTGGTAGTAGCTTTGCAACCGCTATGGCCTGCTCCAACCATAGGGGAGGTGTGACTGCTGGCGGCACGCAGTGAGGATTGCTCCTCACTGTGTCCACCGGCGGCCGCTGGTGCTTTTTGTTTTTATTTATTTATTTATTTATTTTATTTATTTATTTCATGTGTATAATCGAAGCCAATTAAGGCCAATATGATTACAAGTAAATAATTGTACAAGTAAGTCTAAGTTTATATTTTACATTAAAGATGTTTATAAATTTCTATTATAGTTTAAAGTTCAATATGATATAGTATATTTATTTTTCAATTTCAATACAAATAATAAATTGTGGAAACCCTAAATCTAAAATCCCTAATTATTTAATTTTTCACAAGACAACCCCTATATCAGACGAAATAAGACCTGCTGTTACGATTAAGCCAATTCACTAACGTGTTGCAAATATTTACGTTTGAAAGTATTTAATGAGTCTGAAAATTGCTTAAAGCTACTAGGTAAAAGGTTCCATACACGTGCAACCTTGATAAGAAATGACCGCTCAAAAATAGATTTGTAGATACGAGGAATTAATATTTGTGTGTTTCTTCGAGACCTAGTAAAACTAAATAAATTCCAAAGATAAATTGGAGTTTTAGTTTTAATAACTTTGTAAAATAGCAAAATTTGTCTCATTTCAATATAGTTAATAAAATTGCAATGAAGAAACATAAGAACATGTTCCGAAACATGATCACGAACTTGGATGTTGAAAGCAAACCGAATAATCCTATTAAAGATGCGACGCAGTTGGTTAATGTTGCACAGATTAGTACAAGAATAAATCTCTAACCCATATATGATATGGGGCATAAGTAGTGCTTGTGCAACACTAAGTTTAACTGGAGTTGGCATGTAGGTATTCATGCTATATAATTTATGTAACATAAAATTGATCTTATTACTTAACTTGTTTATATGAGCCTTATAGTTGAGGTTGGAGTCAATTATAATGCCTAAACATCTTAAGTGTTCTACGAATTCAATTTCAATGTTATTTATAGAAATTGAAATAGGTATTTCATCATTATTATAAGGCATATTAAATATAATAGCTTTTGTTTTGCTATAGTTGATAACTAATTTATTCACATCCATCCAATATAATATCTGATCAGTTGTGTAATTAATGCAAGCTTGTAGCGAGTCAACAAAGTCAAAGTTGGAAGAGAAGAGCAGGTATATGTCATCAGCATACAGATAGATATTAGAGCTATCTATACCTATTTGATCTACAAGACTGTTAATATAAATCATAAATAATAGGGGTCCCAATACAGAGCCCTGAGGGACTCCACTCAGCACATCTAAAGTATTTGACAACCGATTGCCACAAGAGACAAATTGTCTTCGACCAGTTAGAAAGGACTTAATAAGGGAGCATGCAGAGCTGGAAAAAAGAAAATCTTGTGCAAGCTTATGGATTAAGATATTATGGTCAACTAAGTCAAATGCCTTAGACAGGTCAAGAGAAAGTAGTACACTGAGCTTGTTCTGATTGGAGTTGTGACGTATCTTTTCAGTTAGTCCTAGTACCATAGAAGTTGTGTTATATCCATTGCGGAATCCAGATTGACATTGACTGAGTTTACTTAAATCGCTCAGATTATCATATATTTGGGCATTGAGAATACTCTCCACAATTTTTGAGAGTGATGGAAGAATGCTTATAGGCCGAAAGTTTTCAAAAGCACAGGAATTTCCTTTCTTTTTAATCGGAACCACTCTTGCTGTTTTCCAAGCAGTGGGAAATGTTGACGTAGTAATTATTGTATTAATAAAGTGTAATAAATACTGCTCAATAAACGGGTATATTATCTTAATAAATTTTATGGGAATATTATCAGAACCAATGGAGTTCGACTTTATTCGATATGTAGCTAAGTAGAGCTCATTAAGAGTGATGTTTCTAAACATAAATCCTGTGCTTGAATCAGCGTCAAAATCACTATATGCATTATTGGAGCGTACCTGAGAGGAGACAAAAAAAGAGTTTAGCATATCTGGATCAACATCATCAGAGAAGCTATTTTCATTCACACATCCATCTCCTCTCAGCATATTCCAAAGTTGCTTTCCATTTACGTTTTGGAAACGTGCAGTTCCATACTGGATTTTTGCTTTACGAATTATAGACTTCGCTTTGTTCCTATATTTTGAAAAAATCTTCCAGTTACTTTCGCAGTTATTTTCAATAAAAGATTTATAAGCCAAATCACGCAAACTAATAGCATAGACTACATCAGGTCTTTTCATGAAGGGGTCCATATCTCCGGTTTTCAGAGTTTTTTTACGGATAGGTACCATAGAAAAAGAGTCAGATATTACGTCATTAAGGCATTGCAGTTGCTCATTTACGCTATTTGTTTCAAAAATGTAGTTCAAGATAGTATTATTTATTCGACGTTCTAGTTGTTGGAAATTTATAGCATTATAATCACGATATTCAATAAATCTTTGTTTGTTTTCGGCAAGGAAATCAACGCTTATGTAGATAAAAGCATGCCGCGATATATTAGGACATTGAAATTGACCAGAGTACTTAAGCTTGCTAATGTCATTTAGTAAAAAGAAGTCAATAAGCGATACTGAATTCCAATGGTAATCAAAATGTGTTGGTAGGTTATTGTGAGCATAAGACAAGTTTGCACAGGAAAGCACCTCTCTCATTGTACTTACTGCAGAGGAATTAAAAAGGTTACAATTAAAATCACCCATGCAAATAATATTTTCGTATCTGCAGCATAAATCACACAGGATGTCTCTTAGATTTGAAAAATTGCCGTGTGGTAGATATATGCAGCCAACAAGAATACGTGCACACCTTAAGTTAATTTCAACAAAAATACCCTCAATAGTTCCACTAACTGAAATCTCATGTATGATTCTAGTTTTAATATTATTAGCTACATATATTCCAACACCACCACCTCTCATGTTCAAGCGATCATTTCTGAAAAAGTTAAACCCTGGAATCTTAACAGCTGTATTCGAAATATAGGGTTTTAGCCAAGTTTCAGATACTCCAAACACATCTAAGCATGAGTCCTTCAAAACATTTCTTATTTCATTAAATTTAGACGAACGGACAGAGGGTCTCAAACTTTGTGCATTTATATGTCCAATGTTCAAATTTTGTTTTCTACTTAATAAGCTTAAACGCAGCTGTGAATTGTCGCTAACAACAGGTCCAAGATTATAGTTAATTGACATTAAAAGGAAAAGAGGATGTCCTGAGAAAAACTAAGCTTATAATTATTGGGAACATGTTTTAGAAATGAAGAAAGATAAGTAAATTAACTATTAATAAAATACTTATATTTAGTGTTACTGTTAATGAATGCTGTAATACTGTGATACAGTAAGAATACAGAAATAATTAAGTTAATAGGAAAAAAAAAAAAATTTATTGTTCAATTACAATGTCAAACAAAGAATTCAATTCAATTCAAATTTACAACTTCGATTTAATTTCAAAATTCAAAAGTAACATTAATGTTAACAGTCGGTTAGAAAGTATAGAAAAGCAATGGATGTAATTTACACAATTTAAAGTAATGTGAATTAATAACCATCTAAAGCATGTACATAAATAACAGTGCAAATATAAAGAAATTTAAAATATTGTAAAGTAATGACAATTTAAAATTATTAATTATACATAGCAAATATGAGTAGCAAAACAAAGTTAAAGAGGAAATAAATAATTAATTCAAAACTATTTAAGGTAGCGATTATGAGTTTATAAAATTATAAGTTAAATTATCAGACTCAGACCGATGAACTCCGACAAACCCAATGCCAAAACCCTCCTGAACAACAACACGGAGAAAACGTTCACTCTGCCAGAACTCACATCGCACCACGATGATCATACTCCCAACAACAATCAATCTTATAATTGATTGATGTTAGGAGCATGGTCATCAAAGTGCGCTATGCATTCCGATAAAGTAAAAACCCTCTCCATGTTGTCACTCAAAAGAATCCTAACTCTAGGCTTATCCGAATTCATCAACCTGAATCTGATAATTTTCTTAACCTTACGTAAGTTCCGGCAAAAAAAGTTAAGCTTGCTAGTATCCGGTGTAAGGTGGTCATTCAAATAAAGCCTTGACTGAATATCAGTCTCTATTACATCATCCAACTTAAGGTTGCGATTTTTGAAGTAACTTCTCATAAGCGCATCCCTTTTATACACTGAGTTAAATTTTACTAGGAGCGATTTTTTGTTGTTAATAAAGCAGCAATGATTAATATCATATTCTGTTAGGTTTACTCCCAAAGCTTTTCCAACATTAATTACACAATTATTTAGGTCAGTCAGAGGAATTGGCAGACCAGATATTATGATGTCTCCTCGATTGAGTCTTTTATGTAGTGTCTCGTTCTCAGCTTCCAGGGTTGAAATCTTATTAGAAGTTGATTCGTCAACCAGCTTTACCATTTTGGTACAATTAAGGATTTCATTCTTAACTTCATTTAGTTGTTTTGACAAATCACTCTTAAGCTGTTCAATGATTTGGTCACATTTTGTTTGTACATTGGCCATGCCCAAGCGCAACTCCTCTCGAAAACTCAATTCCTCATTAGTAGCTTTTTTTGGGGGGTCACTAATACAGGTTTTGCAAGTAAATCCGAATGAGCCTTTACTTTTAATCAAAAAACTCATTTCTTCAGCACCTACTTCAGCACAGGAAGAATGAAACCATTGTCCACATAGTATGCAACCAACACTCGCTTGCCCTCTTGATATATTTTTTTTGCAAATGCAGTGACTACCAGATTTAGATGACATCTTGAACAGGTCAATTAAACGTAGCGGGCAATATGACAGCACCAAGAAAAGTAGCTAGGGAGCAGGAGCAGGAACAACCGATACAACAGCACAGAAATAGCAGCGAGCGGGAACCACAGCAACAGCAAAGTAAAGCAGTGTAACTTAACACTGGTAAGCAGACAAAGACAGCGAGGTTATGTTGACACCCACATTGAGATGTCAAGAAGTTTTAAGATTTTTAGAATTTAGCACTGCAATAATCATGAACAGGAACCACAGCGATATGAAGCAGACTAGTGTATTAAGTTTTATTTAGGCTGAAGCAGAGTTTTATGAGAAATAGTTTTTCTTCACTATAGTTTATTCTGTAATAGAACGCACGGCACATAAATAGTGAGGTTATGTTAACCACGCTTAGACAGAAAATTAGCAAATTAGATAATGTAATAAAGTTTACAAGGATATTTTAGAAACTTTTCTGGAACTTATGATGTTTATTAATCTAATACACCTAATCCTGTTTTTGCACGGTACATACGTTCCAGAAAATATCGTGTAAAAAAAAATCAAAACGTGAAAATAACGTGTAAAAACATGATAAGTTTATTTCTGTCGACCGTGTTATTTCAAAATCGTGTAAAAAAAGACCGTGCAAAAACAGGATTAGGTGTAATATATAATTTCACATTTAATAGTTGTTGTGCCTTTTATTTAATTACTTTAGCGATATTTCTAACCGACCAGCAAATTTTGCTTACTTGCGCATCGCGTTGCCAACTATTATTTTATTAATTTGTTCTTCTATATAATTCCCACGAGTGTGGGACAAAGGAAGGTCCACCCCCACAGAGGTCCCTGTGCGCGGGTAAGGCTGGATAGAACCGGAGGGCGCCTGGTATCCGGTACGCTCCGTTAGGGACTGGACTATTTTTAATGGGCCTCCAGCCTAGCAAATCCTCGGCACGGGTCGCATAACACCTTGATTAGGCCCATCGAAGGGACTAGGTGTGGGATAGGAGAGGTGAGATATGGGATGAATAGGGAGGGTATGGGGAGTGAAAAAGGGGATATAGGGTAGGAGTGAATAGCTACTAGTGCATCGCCAGGATGCAGCGACCTGTATGACCTAGGACCCCTGTCAGAAGCTTGCGCTTCCGTCATTCCAGCCCACTGCATCCTAGCGACCTAAGCCCCCACACCAACGTCAAGGTTGCTATTCCTCTGATTTAAATGAAAGATAAAACTAAAGCCTGGATCAAAAATAACAAGCTTAGTGTTATCTAAGGAATAATCAAACGATATAGGAGAAATTATCTTATAACAAGAAACAACAAAGCATTTTAAAAGGTTTTGTGACAATTTGTTTAGATTAAACCAAGAAAATACGTTTACGAGATCAGCCTGAAGACGATAAGCATCTGATTGATTTTTAACCTCATGGAAAACTTTTAAGTCATCCTCATAAAGTAAAAATTGGGCATTATTAAAACATTTGTCATTTATAAAAATGACAAAGAGTAACGGTTCAAGAATGCTACCCTGAGGAACCCTTGAATTTGCTAAAAAAGAAAGTGATTTTACATTTTCAATGACTACATATGAAACTCTATTTGAAAGGTAAGATCCTAACCAAGAAAGAAATATACAATGGAAGCCAATCTTGGCAAGCTTGAGTAGTAAAATATCATGTGATAGTTTATCAAAGGCTTTAGATATGTCGGAATAAATGACATCCAGCTGGTAGCGCTTTTAAATTGTGGTGATGCAGTAATTTGTGAATACACTAAGATTTGTTGTAGTTGACCTACCAGAAACAAAGCCATGTTGATTGGGACAAATACAATTTTTTAATGCAAAGTACATTTTATCTTTTACTATTTTTTCAAAGTGATTGGAACTATTAATTCTTTTAGAGATAGGTCTGTAATTTAGGACGTCATATTAAATGCCGGATTTAAACACGGGTTATGAGAGAAACTTTCCATTTATCAATGAAAACACCTGTATTAAGGGATTTGTTAAAAATGTTGCGCAGAGGTAAAGATAAAGATTGCACACAATTTTTTAGCAAAAAAAGACTAAAACCATCTAAGTCACATTAAACGGAGTTTTTGAGATTACCGATAGCATAAAGTTAATTTGTGATTACCATTTTGTTATTTTCATTTGCACCACTCGCTTCTTACAACGTAATTGTATCGACATGATCACAGTTTTGCAGCACCATTTCACAACCCGCCATCAATTGAGCACGATAGAATGATACCACCTTCATTTTCTCCTGCATCATCTTCGCCACTTTCAGTTCCATCTTCGTTGGGTGGTTGGAAGTAAATCATATCAATATTCCACCAAAATTTTTATTTTCTTCTTCGTCACACAACTGCTCCAAGAAATCGACAGCTTCTAAGAGTTAACTTCCTGAATAACTATTATTATAATTCATAGTTCAATTAGCAATATTATATTGAAAAACGTTCACTTTTCAAACACAAAAAATAAAAACCAATAAAAACAGTACCCTAGCGGTGCTGACGTGACCATACGGTAACGTGCAAATGGAATGCAAAAATTCATTGAACAAAAACATTTTTTATAGCGAAACTTGATTCATATTTAGAATAACTCCTTGTTAGCTTCCTATTGATATAAGCATATACCTTAAGAAAATTAGTTAAAAATATAGAAACTTACTTGAGAGCGTTTGCCATGTGCCATTTTTTCGAGTACCGAAAAAAGTAAACAACTTTGCGATTGGTATTCGATCAGTATTCTTCAAACGAATGTGTCAAGGTATATCTAATTAGAAAGTGACAACATATTACCGCTCAAAAACGTATGTCAAATTTGAGCTTAAGTGTTTATTATACGAGCAGTTTTTGTGAACGTCAATGTGCGTGACCATATCAGTTTTTGTGAACGTCAATGTGCGTGACCATATTCACGCTGGTACAGTTCGGGTTAATATAACTTCTTAAGGATTTTCAACAATATCAACAAAAGTTGATGCAATTTTAAAACATCCGAAACCAAAAACCATAAAAGATCTTTGGAAATATTTAGCGATGATTAATTTTTATCGACGTTTTATTCCAAAAGCTGCTGAACATCAAATATTACTAAATAATTGTTTAAAAGGTGCAAATGACAAAACTCTTTTAACTTGGACACACGAAACAGAAATAGCTATTGAACAAACTAAAAAAGATATTTCAAATACAGGTCTTTTAAGTTATCCTAAAAAGATGCGAAGTTGATATTAAAAGTTGATGCTTCAAATTTCGCCATTGGTGCTGTATTAGAACAGGAAGAAAAAGATGGTTGGACACCTATTGGTTTTTAATCTAAAAAGATATCTGAGACAGAACAAAAATACTTAACATATGACCGTGAACTTTTAGCAGCCTTTTCTGCCATCAAGTATTTTCGTTTTATGCTTGAAGGAAGACACTTCACATTGTTTACAGATCACAAGCCACTTATTTTTGCACTATTTCAAAAATCGAAAAAAGCAAGCCCAAGACAATGTCGACAATTGGATTTTATATCGCAATTTACAACTGATATTTGGCGCTTATAATATGGTTGCCGACAATTTGTCACGAATTGAAGAATTAACATGCATCGATTACAAGCAGTTGCCAAAATTTCAACAAGTTGATGAAGAGCTACTAAATATACTGCAAAACAGTACATTAACAAGTTTGAAACTTAAACAAATCTTAATTCCAGAAAGTAATATTCAAATTAACTGCGACATGAGTTAGCAGAAATCCAGACTATTTGTAACAAAATCTTTTAGACGAAAAATTTTCAACAACATTCGTGGCTTAAGCCATCCAGGTGCTTTCATCACTCAAAAACGTTAACAAAAAGATTTGTTTAGCCGTCAATGGCGGTCAATTCGACACTCGGAAGTAGTTGTCAAAAATCTAAAATTAGTAAACACGTTAAATCTACATATGTTACTTTTGGCATTTCTTCGCATCGGTTTAATGATGTTCATATTGATATTGTCCATCAGAAGGTTGTTCGTACCTTCTAACATGCATAATCGCTACAGTAGATGGCCAGAAGCAATTCCTACAGCAGATATCAAAGCTGAATCAATTTGTCGTAAGTTTTATGATGTGTGGATTTCTAGATATGGCGTTCCAAATGCAATTACTACATATCGATGAAGACAATTCGTATCTTTCACATTTAAAGAATATTTAAAACTTCTGGGAATTCAACATAAAATGACAACAGCATTTTATCCTCAGAGTAACGGAATTGTGGAACGATTTCACCGCGTTTTAAAAAGTGCTCTCATCTGTCATAACAACATGCAATGGACCAAGACAATTTCTACAGTTATTTTAGGAATAAGAACAGCCATTAAGGAAGACATAGATATTCTTCTGCAGAAATTCTTTATGGTGAATCCTTAAAACTACCAGGAGATTTCTTTATAAAATCGAATGCAGTTCCTCAATCCGACTTTGTTCAAGAACTTCAACATTTACATAAAGGGTTCTTATCTAAGCATGTAAACATGTATAGCGTTTAAACTTTTGATGAGCGATAAAGTGTAAATAGCGTAAATGTCGACAAAATGGCGGCTGCGGCTGTGACAACATTATGACTTTTTTAAATTTTAAACCTTTTAAAAACCTTTATTAGCATAGAAAAATAAAAAACGTGTTCATATTTACTTCAAATACTTTAAATATGTACGGATTATCGCCAAAAGCAACCCTCATTCACACACGTAGATTTACATGCTAGTTTACACTACAAAATAGGCTCGGAAATTATGTAAACTCACGCCCATACAAATTTTGACAGATAGTTTACGAGCATGTAAGTTCACAAGGTTTACTATGTTTACGGGTCAGTTACATGCTTAGATGAAAACCCTTATAGTAAATTTCGTACCGATTTTCTTAATAATCATTCTCATCAAAAAACCTTCGTATACAAAAATTTGGAACAATGCAGTCATGTGTGGATAAGAACAGAATCAGTTCAAAAACCATTATCGCGATTATTTTGGACCACTTTTATCTATATCGTTGAGATATTTCAATGATATTAAGGTTGGTTCTGAAGATGATCTATTGCGGAGAAAGTGCGAAAAAGCTGTATAGTATCTTATCTCTATTGTAACATATTTAAATACTAACAAATTTTATTTTAAAAGAATTACCTTCAAACAATATGAAATCATTAAACCACACTAATGAATTGCAAAAACTCCATATAAAATTTTTGAATTCTCAATAAGTCTTAAAATTGTATTTGCCAAACTAAATATTACAATGAAAATGTGTCACTTATTATTTTGCTCAATAATCGTGGTTTGTTAAGTTAATGCAATCCCAACGCACGGCTGTTGTAGATACAAATAAACACACAACAACAACGAAACCAAAGCTGCAAGCAGTAACAGCATTAAAGTAAATTAACAGACGAACTGCTTGCAAGAAAATGATTTAATTTTTTATTAAAATGTCAATTTTACGACAAAACCATCGTAGATGCATGTCACCTTAGACTTTTTTGTTGGAATCGGGAAGATCTTTCATATGTTCATAAGTCATTTTCAGATATTTTTTACTGTTTAGGCAGGAAATGGGAAAATGTGCCGAATTTTACCAAAATTGAGATTTAAGTCAATTTCTCAGTCAATAACTTATTCGCTATTATATATATAAAAATTTTGACCATCTATGATCAATTCTGATTCGAATAGTGTAAAGTTCACATAAATCACAAACATGCTAACTTTTTAAAAGTTAAATTTTTATGTAATAGTATAGATAACATATGATTTTACTTATATATATTTAATAACATTATGCTTTCTGTAATCTTATATGTAAAAATACAAAATTTTTTATTTTTCAGTTAGGAAAATATTGGGTCGTCACTAATTTATTTCAAGGGCCTGGTCAAACACCTTATAATATATCGACAACGTCTACTGTTCCATCATTTGCGCCTCCGCTGGCAACACATATGCATGTAAGCCAGGCAACAAACAAAGGAACTACTTCTTCGTTGTCAATCACGAAGGCTGTAACAGAAAGCGAATCTAATAGCAATAACGGCAGCGGAGTGACAACTCTGCAAATACCACAGCCAATGTTGACTAACGCATCAATTGCACAACAACTACCGAATGGTACAATTATAACACAGAGACATCCTTCAGCGGAACAGCAACAAATGCACGTTCATGGTAACTAGAAAACAAATAGTAAACATTTTATGTTATTAAAAATCCTTGTGTAGCCATTCCCAATTCTGATGATAATAGGCAACATGTTTCACAACAGCATGTTGCTATTCAGCAACAACAACCACATCAGCAGGACAACTCAAAAGATGATAAATCTTATTCTGGTAATGGTAAGGTTAATCAACAAATGATCATACAGCAAGTAACCACATCAACAACCTCGACAACATCTTCTGGAGGTGGAGCAACTACCATTACACTTGGATCCACAAAAGTTGAGCATAAGGATCAACATGATCAACAGATGGGTAAACCACCACCAGGAATAGAGATGTACAAGGTCAATATCGAAGATATTTCCCAATTATTTACTTACCATGAAGTTTTTGGAAAGATCCATGGTGAAGTTATGAATCATCAAATTACTGCACACGCAGTTGCACATCCAAACACTGCAACTATTACCACAGCTGGTAATTCTGCAGCTACAATTTCAACAACAAACACAATTTCTGGTTCAGATATCACTTCACCTGCAACTACTTCCAATCTAACATCAACAATCGCAAGTGGAACAACAACAGTGACAACTGCTGGTGATGGTGGAACTACAGGCGAACTTCTTATGCCTAAAATGGAGGGTGGCCTTGCTGTTGATCAAGCCACCACAATAACATTAGCTCCTGATGGAACTCCAATTGCTACCGGTAACCACGTCTGTGACATTTGCGGAAAAATGTTCCAATTCCGATATCAACTTATTGTGCACAGACGCTACCACAGTGAACGCAAGCCATTCAATTGTCAAGTGTGCGGACAAGGCTTTACGACATCGCAGGACTTGACTCGTCATGGAAAGATTCACATTGGAGGGCCGATGTTCACATGCATTATTTGTTTCAATGTTTTTGCAAACAACGCGAGTCTTGAGCGTCATATGAAACGTCATTCAACTGACAAACCATTCGCTTGTACCATTTGCCAAAAGACATTTGCACGAAAAGAGCATTTGGATAATCACTTTAGATCACATACTGGTGAAACACCTTTT